>JAKSZU010000012.1:51492345-51584845 GCA_026018925.1 Tupaia tana
CAGGGGTCTTCAGTGGTCTGGTCATCCTGATCTCTTACGTTTGCATCCTGGTAACCATCTTGAAGATCCAGACTGCTGATGGGAGGCAGAGAGCTTTCTCCACCTGTTCTTCTCACCTTGCCGCAGTCTCCATCCTGTATGGGACTCTTTTCTTTATCTATGTTCGACCTGGTTCAAGTTCCTCCTTAGATACTAATAAACCTGTTTCCCTATTTTATACTGCCATAATCCCCATGTTGAATCCAATTATCTACAGCTTGAGGAATAAGGAGGTCAAAAATGCATTCCAGAAAAAATTTGAAAGGAAAAACTTACTAATAGGTAGGTAAAATAAGATCCTATTTTTGCCATGCCTTATGATACGGTGCAGACTCTACAGTGGAAAGTACACTAACCTGGGAATTAGAAGCAGCATACGTCCTGGTTGGGCCAGTTCACAGATGATTTGAAAAATGAAGTTGTAAAATGTTTTTCTCTCTTGGTCTTTCTCTGTGACACAATAGGGGTTTTCAAAATAATAGAGAGATGGATTCAGAACATGAACAAAGAATATTGTAGGAAAAATGTACATGAGTATTTATACAATGTTGAGTCGTGAAATGCTTTTTAATCCAGGCATGAAACTAAAAGTTATCGAGGTAAGCTTAAAGCTCCACAGGCAATTCTAAAAGACACATAAAAAATGAGACAAAATATTTGTGTTCAAGTGCCACACCATGGGATAACTTTCTCAGTATTTAAAGAACAGCCTCAAATTTATAATGAAAAAGAAAGACAATAGGCAAATGGGTCAGTGAGTAAACAGGCAATTTACAGAAATGGGAATGCAAATTGCCAAAAATATATGGGAAAACTACTTAACCTTGTTACTAGTCAAATCAATAAAAATAACATTAAAATGTCAATGCAGTGCCTTTCAAAGCAGATTAATAGTTATTAATGAGGCTGAGTTCTTATTTTGCTATATACGCTCTTATATTTTCTTCCAATAGAATGCATCCATTTTTATAAAGCAATTTGATAGTTTCTACTTATTGGGTCGTCAGAAAAGTCATGCCATATTTTCTATGCAAAAATGCGTCATGACTTTTCTGATGACCCAATAGAATGATGTTTGTACTTGGCTTTTGAAGCAGAAATCCCTCCTTTAGAAATCTAGACCACAGAAATAAAAATGGCAATGCACTATGCGTAGTGGTAAAGAATATTAAAGGAAATAACTTGAACATTCATCATTAGAAGAAAAGTATCTTCTTTCTACAGTATGTAGTGCAGCAAATAAAAAGAATGAGTATTCATGGACTGCCCTGGAAAGAACTGTTGTATACAGTCACTGGTAGGAGGAAAAAAGTAAGAAATTGTAGACTGGCGAGTAACTGATCATCTTTCAAAAAGGCAAAAACCTTTGATGAATAAAATGTTACATGTTACATCCTTACGCATGTATATATAAAGCTAAGAAGAACTATGAAAATGCATATTGATCCATTGACTTGGTTATTTCATGGGAGTGGCCTTGGAGGTAGGAATGGAGAAGTTTTATTCAGACACATTTGAATTATAGTTCGTTCATGTTCTCTGGTTCTACTCGGACTAAATCCAGATGTACCACTTTCATTTTATGAGAGATTGGAGGTGTGTCTGTCTAATGCCACTTATTGGAAGATCTGACAGGACCCAACTCATCAAGGAGAGGTCCAGATTGACAGTCAAATGATGACCCTTGTACAAACACCCCTTCTTTTTCTTTTCTTTTGAGAGAATTTTTGCTACAGGGCATGTGTGCTCACTGGAGAGACAGAGGGATACAGAGACAGAAAGAGAGAAATCACCTGCCGGGGGGCATGGCCACTCTGCAATCCCTTCTCTTCATTCTTTTCTTGGGATTTTGGGCATACATGCACATGTGACTGGCATGAGTTTCAAGCTGCCAGGTCTAGGACTCGAGCCATGGTTGACTTCATGGGAGTCCAGTGTCTCAACCACTATACCTGCTGGTCCTCATACTCTTTCTTTATCAGAGTCTGGAAGAGACCAGGAGCAGTTTCTCAAAAGTTGTAAGATTCTTTGTTGCAAATGGCATGGACTTGGGCCTGAATCCTAGTACCTAAATTTATCTCCCACTAAGCGTTGTAATAAACTACTGCTTCTTCGTCCAGTACTGTAACTTTCAGCATCCCATGTCTCTGGTATTATGCGCCACAGTAGCAGGTCTGCTTGTACTGAAGCTGGGATCTGCGGGGAGCCCTTTCCTGCTCTGTGTCCTACTTAATGCTGAGAGCTTTCTGTGCCATTTGGTATGTGGGTTGGTATAATATTCCTAGCTGTGGAATAGACCCAAAGAGGTCTGCTAAGACACTATGTCTTCTTCGTGAATGTTAGTTTGGAAGGGGTATGTACTTGCTGGAGAGAGACACAGAAACTGGTGTGGGAGGGAGAAAGTACCCCTTATAATGGGGCGTGGTCACGTCGAAGTCCTTTCTCCTCCATGTCTCCCTTCTGTTGAGATCTTGGGCACTGATGCACACATGCTCAACATATTTTTCAAACCACCAGGGCTGAATTTGAACTGCAGTTGACCATGAAGGATCTGGTTTCCTTAACCACTAGGCTATGGGGCTAACCCTGAGGTTAGCTTTCTAACTATCATTTCTCTTGATCTTGTTCTTAGGTTGAATTTTTATGCAGTCTTGCTGGCTGTTTTCTAATTACCAATAAGCTTCTTTCAATTTTATTTTTATCATTTATTATTTAATTATTATTTTTTATTCCAGAGAGAGAGAGAGAGAGAGAGAGCGCCACCCCCATTGGGACCTGGTCCTGCTGCTTTTACTATTACTGCAATTCTCTATCCCATCACAGTCCTGGGCACACACATGTGCACACAGCTGGTGTGTCACTAAAATGGACAAGGCTGAGACTGGAACTCTGGTTGGCCATGTGCGATCCAGCTTCCTCTGCACAGTGCCTAACTTGGGTTTGCTTCCTGAGTCGACCTATACGTGTGTGTGAGTGTGGGTATGTCTATGATCCTGGCTGGCTGAGAGGACTCAGGGGAGGATCACATTTGAGACTCTGCTGAGGGGTGCTTTTATTCCTTTCCTCCCTCCTCACTTCTCATGAAAAGAAGGAATAAATAAACCTAAAAAAAAGTAATCTTAAGAAAAACTTCAGGGAACCAGCAGTTAGCATAATGGCTATGTCACTGGACTCCCACGTAGTCGACCGTGGTTCACGTTCCGGACCTGGTAGCTTAAAACTCACGCCGGGCGCGTGTGTGTGCGTGCCCAAGATCCCGAAAGGAGAATGGAGGAGAAGGGATTGCGGCGTGACCATCCTCCCTGGGGGGTGATTTCTCGCTTTCTGTCTCTATGTCTCTCTGTCTGTCTGGTGAGCGCACTCGCCCTATAGTGAAAATCTCTCCAAAAAAAAAAAAAAAAAAAAAAAAAAAAAAAGAAAAACTTCAAAAGTTAAGTTATCAAAAGTTAGGATCACCCTATACTGCCTATATTATATTCTGTTGTGATTTACATCTTTGGCTAGAGGAATACATTTCTTTTTGTTTAGTGGTTGGGGAATAGAATTATAACTTTAATTTTGACTAAAGTATAGCAGCAAAGAGAATTTACGTGTATGGAGGGGAAGACATTAGTAAAATAGGATATTTGGTCCTAGATTTCTGTAAATGAATACAACATGAATTTTTTTTTTTCAAGGATTTTGCCCTAGGGTGCATGCACTCACCAGAGAGAGAAAGAGAAACAGAAAAAGGAAAAGTGAGAAATCACTCCTCAGAGGGAATGATCATGCTATAATCCTTTCTCCTTCATTCTCCTCTTGAAATTTTGGGGATGCATATACACTTACCCAGCGTGATTTTCTTCTTTTAAATTGTATGACTCCTAATTCACATTGAATTGCCATATATCTCTGTGGGGTACAGTATGGTTTTTCAAAGCTGAGCAGGTGTGCCCTGTGTGGTTTTCAAGCCACAGGGTCTGAAACTCAAACTGTGGTCAGCCATGTGGGAATTCAAAGCCTTAACCACCACGCCACCTGCTGACTCCACATGCATAATAATGTATTAATTGATATGTTCTAAATATTTCCTGTATCATATTAAAGTGTTAGTTTTGATTTTTAAAGCTTATTTATTTATTTATTTTTCCTATAGGGCAAGTGTGCTTGCCAGAGAGAGAGAGAGAGAGAGAGAGAGAGAGAGAGAGAGTGAGAGTGAGAGGGAAAGTAAGAAATTGCCCCCCTTCCAGGGTGGGGAATGGCCATGCCACAATCTCTTCCCTTCTATTCTCCTCCTGGGATTTTGGGCATGCATGTACACATATCTGGTGTGAATTCCAAGCTGCGAGGTCAGGGACTCAAACCATACTCAGTCGTATTGGAGTCTAGTGCCTTAACCACCATGCCACCTGCTGGCCCCATATTAAAGTCATTTTTTTGTGTGTGTACATATTTTTTAATGCAGTATAGTAGTACATGGTAAAAAATCCAAATACTATATTGGGAAATATAAACATGATTAGTTTCCTATCCCTTCCAGACAGAATTTATATTGTATTGTTGTGATAATTTTCCTGCATGTAAAACATATATGTATATGTGTGCACAAGTAGGCTTTAAAAAAATAATACAAATTAGACAGTTCCACTCCTCGCTTTTTTTTACTTAAGCATTTTAGGGGATATTGTTTCATAGCAACACACTTACTTCTAATTTACTCTTTTTTAATTAAAAAAAAATTTACCAGAGGATGTATGAACTCTGCAGAGAAAGACAGAAGGGAAGGGAAGGGAAGGGAAGGTGAGAAACCACTTCCCACGGGGAGCAGGAATGCCGCAGTCCCTTCTCCATCTCTCTCCTGTTAGAACTTTGGGCAGTCATGCATGCGTGCCCAGTGTGTTGCTCCAGCTGAGTTTAGGATTAGAGTTGCACTCTCAGTCAAGGGGGATTCAGTAGCCCTCACTACCATGCCTTGGCTGGCCCTACGCTTTTAAATGATCTGTTTGATCTGCTCTTTACTGATTAACAGTTGTTTACCAGTTCATCATAAGAATAAAAACTAATTATGCAGCAGTAATGTTAAAAATGTATTTTGTCTTAGTTTTTTTTTTTTTTTTTTTTTGGAGAGGTTTTTCACTATAGGGCGCATGCGCTCGCCAGACAGACAAAGACAGAGAGACAGAAAGCAAGAAATCACCCCCCAGGGGGGATGGTCACGCCGCAATCCCTTCTCCTCCGTTCTCCTCTTGGGATCTTGGGCACGCACGCACACACGCCCAGTGTAACTTTTAAGCCACTGGGTCTAGGACGTGAACCGCGGTCGACTACGTGGGAGTCCAGCAACATAGCCATTACGCTAACTGCTGGTCCCTTGTGTTAGTTTTTTCATTCCATTTAAAAATAATTTTTGCTCGTAAGTGCTTTGTTCTAATACACACACACACACACACACACACACACACACTAGTAGTTTTTTTTTTTTTTTTCCTTAGGGTGCATGTGCTTGCCAGAGAGAGAGAGAGAGAGAGAGAAAGACAGAGACAGTGAGAGGGAAAGTGAGAAATCACCCCCCACGGGGGATGGTCATGCCATAATCCCTTCTCCTTCATTCTCCTCCTGGGATCTTAGACACGCACCTGGAATGAGTTTCAAGCCATTAGGTCTGGGATTCAAACCATGATTGGTCATGTGGGAGTCCAATGACGTAACCCCTATGTCATCTGCTGATTCCTTTTCTAAAAATTTTTATATGATTTACATTTTAAATCTTAGGTAGGTAGGTAGATAATAGATAAAGATAAATACATGTATAATACAAAGAGCACCCATATGCTTCTTGCTGAGATTCAGTATTATGTTTTTTCTTTGTACTTCTCTCTTTTTCTCTCTCACTGTCCATACACACATATTCACACACATACATATTATCGCACGTACAAAGTTTTTCTTTCTTTCTTTTCTAAAGATTTATTTATTTAGATTTATTTAGTTAGTCCCATTTGTTATTATTATTTTTTAAATTTGGAGAGAGAGAGAGAGAGAGAGAGAGAGAGAGAGAGAGATAAAGCGAGAAAGCAAGCTGCCAGGTCCAGGACTCAAACCACAGTTGGCCATGTGGGAATCCAGCACCTTTAACTACCATGCCACCTGCTGGCTCCCAAAGTTTTTCTTAAAGCACGTGAGTATAAATTACATTCATTATGGACCAGCAGGTATATTTCTAAAGAAATATGGTTTTTCAAAGAATGCATGCAGTGTGTGATAGTCAAAAAAAAATGATATTAACATATTCACCATCTTCAAAGAGCATTGCAATATTTATTTTACTAGGTTTTCCTTTTTTTGAGATACAGGTATAAGACTGGTAATGCCCCCTTTTCTTGCTTTGTTGTGATATGCCATTCTATAATCCTTTTGTCTTTTTTATAAATATTCTTGTGTCTGCTATTCATTTTTTCCTAAGCCTTACCAACCGTCCACTTACTCAACCCCTGCCCCTGCCCTGTGCTGTCTTGGGTATCTATAGCTGACCTTTCAACTTCCATGCCTTCAGGTCAGGTCTTTCAACTTCTGCCATAGAGTGCAGACATTTGGCGTATGTTAAGTGGGGGTGTATACTGTTTGACTTTCATAGTCTGGTTTATTTCACTTTGAATAATATCCTCTAAATGTGTTCACTTTGTGTCAAATGACAAGACAATTAAGAAATGTGACAAATATGCACAATGGGGTACTATTCGGCCATCGAGACTGATAACCTGCCATTTGACACAGAGTGGATGAACCTAGAAGATATTCTTCCATAAACACAATACAGTTATCAACTTCAGTTTGTCTATTAATACTTGTGAAAAATGTTAAAATGTTTCACAGTGTGAATTTCTTATGGTTTTTTTTTGGAGTATGTAGAAATTCATATTCCTTTGATAAATATAACTTTGCAATTTTTTTTGTTATTATATCTCTTCTAGTGATTGTCTTTAGAACTGAAGATAAGAAACCTCTAGTCATGTGTTGTTATTTTAAAGCTTTATTTGTTGGGAACCAGCAGTTAGCGTAATGGCTATGTCACTGGACTCCCACGTAGTCGACCGCGGTTCGCGTCTCGGACCCGGTGGCTTACAACTCACGCCGGGCGCGTGTGCATGCGTGCCCAAGATCCCGAGAGGAGAATGGAGGAGAAGGGATTGCGGCGTGACCATCCCCCCTGGGGGATGATTTCTCGCTTTCTGTCTCTCTGTCTCTCTCTGTCTGTCTGGCGAGTGCACGCGCCCTATAGTGAAAAACCTCTCCAAAAAAAAAAAAAAGCTTTATTTGTTTATTCCAGGGTAAGGGTAATATTCAAATAGTATTCTTGTTTGTCTTTTTACTTTCCTTCCATTACAAAACTTTTAGATTATTTTTGTTAGTTCTAATAGTTAATTTTTTGTTTCTTTTTAAAATATATTTACAGACAAAATAGTGTCGGTTTGAAATAGTTTATGATAAAACCCTCCTATTAAAGAGAAGACAGGCAGACTTATTCTACCATCAAACTATTTCTCCTTCTGCATTTTACTTTGAATAGTTATTATTTTTTGAGAGATTTTTGCTATAGAGTATGTGCACTCACTGGGGAGACAGAGAGACAGAGGTACAGAATGGGAGAAATCACGCCTGAGGTGGGGATGGCCACGCTGCAATATTTTCTCCTCCATTATCCTCCCTGGATTTTGGGCACGCACATACACATGCCCAGTGGGAGTTTCAAAATGCCAAATTTGGGACTCAAACCGCTTTCAACCACATAGGAGTCCAGTGTCTTAATCCCTACGTCACCTGCTGGCCCCAAGAGTTATTATGACCCTTGTCATATCAGCATTGCTTATGATACTTCTTTTTCTATTCCACCATCATACTTCAAAAAGCTCATTGAAAAATGAAATTAAAGTACAAGTTTGTTTTGGTGCAAAAATGTTGACAAGCATATATTATTATTATTATTATTGCCATAGGATGCATGTACTTGCCAGAGAGAGACATGGACAGAGGGAGACAAAATGAGAAATTATCTCCTGTGGGGGTGGCCGCTCCACAATCCTGTCTCCTGCATTCTCCTCTTGTAACTTTGGGAACACATGCATGTGCATCCGGAGTGTTTTTTCGAGTTGCTGGGCTCAGGACTTGAAGCCATTCAGCCATACAGGAATCCAGTGCCCCAACTACCACATCACCTATCGGTCTCATAACTATGCAGTCTGGTTTTTTTTTTTTTTATTTTTTATTTTTGGAGAGGTTTTTGCTATAGGGCCCATATGCTCACCAGAAAGACAGAGACAGACAGAAAGTGAACAATCACCCGTTGGAGGGGGGATGGCTACGCCACAACCCCTTCTCCTCCATTCTCCTCTTGGGATCTTGGGCACACACACACACACACACACTCGGCTTGAGTTTAAGACACCGGGTCTGGGACTCGAACCGTGGTTGAGTACATGGGAGTCCAGCAACATAGCCATTACACCAACTGCTGGTCCCCTCATGCAGTTTTTTAATGATATACATTTTCATGAACTTTCTGAAGACTCCTCCCATATAATTTTCATATTTTTTTGCTTCAGTTGTCTATACAAATATATTCACTGCAATACAGTCTGAATAACTAGCTTTGATCAAGATCCCTGTAACCTGTTCCAACAGCCCTTGTCAACTACCACTGTGCACTAGAAAGGGAGAGAGAGGTGGAGAGAGAAAGGACTCCTCATACGAATGATCACACTGCAATCTTCGCTCCTCCCTTCATCTTGTTGGAATTTTCACTGAAATGCTGCTGAGTCTGAGATTCTAACTATGCAGTTGGTCATGTGGGATCGAGCTCCCTTAGTCACCAGGCAACAAGCTGGCCCAAGTCTGACTATTTTAGTGGTATTTGTCTTTCTGTGTCTCCCTTATTTTATTGGGCATAATGTCATCCAGTTTCATCTACGTTATTTTTTTTCTTTTTTTTTTTTTTTTTGAGAGGTTTTTGTTATAGGGCGCGTGTGCTCGCCAGACAGACAGAGAGAGACAGAGAGATAGAAAGCAAGAAATAATCCCCCAGGGGGGATGGTCATGTTGCAATCCCTTCTCTTCCATTCTCCTCTCGGGATCTTGGGCATGCATGCACATGCGCCCAGCGTGAATTTAAGCCACTGGGTCTGGGACTTGAACTGTGGTTGACTACATGGGAGTCCAGCGGCATAGCCATTACACTAACTGCTGGTCCCTTGCCTATGCTTTTTGGATCATATCCAAAAAACTATTGCCCAGACCAATGTTATGGAAATTTCCTCCTATGTTTTCTTCTATTAGTTTCACATTTTCAGGCAATATGTCTAAAAGTTTGATCCACTTTGACTTAATTTTTGTATGTGGTGCAAGATAGCATAGCATTTCTTTCTGTTGCCTATGGATAGCCTGTTTTCCCAGTACCATTTATTGAGGTGACTGTCTTTTCCTCATTGTATGTTCTTGACATATTTCTCTAAAGTCAACTGACCATTAATGCTTGAATTTATCTCAGGGCATTTTAACTTGTTCCATTGGTCAGTGTGTCTATGTATGGTAGTACCATAATATATATTTTTTTAAATTATGAAACTTTATTTATTTATTTTAATTTGACCAGAGAGGAGGGAGGGAGGGAGGGAGGGAGGGAGGGAGGGAGGGAGGGAGGGAGAGAGAGAGAGAGAGAGAGAGAGAGAGAGAGAGAGAGAGAGAGAGAAAGCCAGAAAGCAAGCTGCCAGGTCTAGGACTTAAACCGCAGTCAGCCATGTGGGAGTCCAGTGCCCTTAACCACCATGCCACCTGCTGGCCCCAGTACCATGATATTTTAATAAATATTGCTTTGTAATAAATTTCTGAAGTTAGGTTAGATGCCTTCAGCAGTTAGCATAGGGGTTAAGATACTGGACTCCCACATGGTTGACCATAGTTCAAGTCCTGGACCCAGTGGCTTGAAAATAATGGCAGGTGTGTGTGAGTGCATGTCTCAAATCCTGACAGGAGACTGAAGAAGGGATTGTGACATAGCCATCTCTCTGGGGGGTGATTTCTCACTTTCTTACTTTCTGTGTGCCTTTCTCTCTGAGGAGTACACACACCCAATAACAACAACAACAACAAAGCAGGGTCTGGCAGGTGTCTCTCTCTCTCTTATGAGTACACATAACCTATGGTAAACAGAACAAAACAAAACAAAACAAAAAATAGTGCTGGCAGGTGGTGTGGTGGGTAAAGGCACTGGACACCGACATGGTTGAATGTGGTTTGAGTCCAGGACCTGACGGCTTGCTTTCCCACTTTCCCTCTCTCTCTTTCACTTTCTCTCTCTGATCAAACTGGAAAATAACAATTAAAATAATAAATAATTTAAATAAAAAATATTAAAAAGAAGCAAAGCAAAAAATTCCCCCAAACCAAAAACAAACAAAACAAAACATAAAAAAAAATAATGATTGCTGATAGGTAAAGACTTATGACTACCATTTTGTTAATTGTCTCCTAGTTGTTTTGTCAGTCTCTATTCCTTTTCTCTCCTGGTGTTTTACTTTTTGTTCTAATGGTTTTCTGGAGTGGCATGTTTACTCGTTTCTTTTTTGTATCTTTTCTGTATTTACTATAGGTTTCTGCTTTGTGTTACCACAAGGCTTACCTAAAACATCCTTAAACAGGCCCTATTAAGCTGATAACAACTTGACTTTAAAAAAAACTTTTGCCAGAGGATATGTGCACTCATCAGAGTGAGGGAGAGAGATAGCATTCCCTCTGGAGAATGGCTGTGTTGCAATCCCTTCTCCTCCATCTCTCTCTCCCTTTGAAATGCTGAGCACACATGTACATGATCAGCCTGTTTCTCAAGCTCCCAGGTCTGGGACTTTTGGCCACATGGGATCCAGTCCCCGGAGACCACCACTGTTTTCTGCCTGCTCCAGGTGTTTAGGACGGTCCCTCCCAAGCCTCTCCCCTCTGCTATTAGAACCCCAGTCTTTGCCCTGGTTCAGGGATCCTCAGCAAGGGAGATGAGCTGAGGCAGGGGATCACCTCAGATCTCCTCTGTTCTCTGCCTGCTCCTGGTGCGTCCAGGCATCCAGTCCCCTTAATCACTCACCATAGGCTGACACACAGCTTAACTTTCAATTGCATATAAAATCTACACTTTTATCCTCTCCCCACAATGGAAGGGGGGAACAAATTATTACCTTTTAAAAATTTACATTCCTTAACAAATATTGTAGCTATAATTATTTGTAATAGTTTTGTTTTTAAACTATCATTTCAGACATATGGATTTATACATCATTACTACAGTGTGAGAATATGCTTATTTTGACTATGCATTTATTTTTCTAGTAAGTTTTACAATTTCTTTTATTTCTTTTTTTTTTGGAGAGGTTTTCGCTATAGGGAGCTTGCACTTGCCAGAAAGACAGAGAGAGACAGAGAGACAGAAAGCAAGAAATCACCCCCCAGGGGGGATGGCCACGCCGCAATCCCTTCTCCTCCATTCTCCTCTCGGGATCTTGGGCATGCACGCACACGCGCCTGGCGTGAGTTTAAGCCACCGGGTCCGGGACTTGAACCGCGGTCGACTACGTGGGAGTCCAGCGACATAGCCATTACCCAACTGCTGGTCCCACAATTTCTTATATTTTCAAGTTACTAATTAATCTTTCCTCTGTCAACCTGAAGAACTTCCTTTACCACTTCTTTATTCTTTGTGCAGCCGGCAAAGTCTCCAATGCCGTTTCTCTGCTTCTCAGGAATTTAAGCCAAGCAAGGTGATGTAAGAGCCAAACTCTGGTAACAATCATAAAAGTTGGGGAGCTGTATGTGTGGTACACACCCTTTACTCCTCAGGAAGAAGCTGAGGGTTGGAGATTTCTTCCTGATTGAAGGGCGCTGTGCTTAGGGTTGATTTTTGTGCACAAGTGTGTTTCTGCTTTTCCTACCTGCTGGAATATGAATATTCAGTGGTAGTTGTCTAGTGTCTGGGAGTCTTTCAACTAGTTTCTGCTTTCTCCAGAAGGTACTGATCCACATGCAGGTGTATATTTGGTACATCCACTGGAGAAAGGACAGTCAGTACCTCGTATTCCACCACGTTGCTAATGCCATTCTCCTATGACTTTATTATTTTACAGTTCTGGAGGTCAACAGTCTGACCCAGGCCTTGCTGGGCTAATATTAAAGTGGTGTTGGTAGGATTGCACTCCTTTCTGGAAGTTCTAAGAGAAATTCTGTTTTGTTGCCTTTTCCAGTTTCTGGAAGCTGCCCATATTCCTTGGTTTGCGGCTTCCTTTCTTCGCCCTCGAAAGCAGCAAAATTGTGTTTCCAACCATTTCCTCCTAGTTTAATCTTCCTCTCACCACAAACTGCAAAAGTTATGTATTTTAAAAAACTCATGTAATTAGACTGGACCTCGAAGATAATCTCTCCATGTCAAGGTCCTTGATTAAGTCACATATGGAAAATCACTTTTGCAATGTAATATTCACACGTTTCTGAGATCTGTATAGTTTGGGGACTATTATTCTGCCTGCTATCGATCTCATCAGATGCTACACTTTGATCTCTTATATCTGAATCTTCATTCCAATCAACTGGGTTGTTTTTTCTTCCTGCCTCTGTTTATCTCCTTACTTCTACCTGGAATGCATTTTCTCTTAACTTTGGATAATCTTATAACCTCAAATTTTATTTGCCATTCAAAACTAACTCACAAATTAAAAAAATTAGGGCTTTTGCCTTAGGGTGCATGCCCTCACTGGAGAGAGACAGAGAGACAGTGAGAGGAAAAATGAGAAAACACCCCCAGGGGAGGATAGCCACAGTGCAATCCTTTCTCTTTAATTTTCCTCCTGGGATTTTGGGCATGCATACAAATGTGCCTAGCATGATTTTCAAGCTGCTGGTTCCAGGACTTGAACCACAGTTCGCTATGTGGGAGCCCAGCATCGTAACTACTATGTCACATGCTGGCCCCACCTTTCATGAAATTTTTACCAACTACTTACAGTGCTCCACGCTTGTAAAATTATGTGGCATGTTATGCCTTGAACCAAGTAAGTAACACTTTAAACTATAGGCTTTTTAAAATTATTTCTTTTTCTTTCTTTTAAATACAGGGTATACTTGATTATTCTGGAAAATTTCTTTTTATTTGAAAACAGTTAATGAAGAAATAAAGGCTATAGATATTTAAGGTATGCAACCTGATTTATGTTGTTTCCATTTCTTGGCTATTAAGAATAGTGCTGCAATGAATGTAGTGGTGCAGATATCTCCTCAAGATATTAACTTGATATATGCATACATTGTGTAATGATTACTGCAACCAAATTAACTGACATATGCATCACCACCCATACTGTACATTAGACCATCTTACAGCTTGAAGTTTGTAGCCTTTGACCAATATCACCTCAACTTTTTCCCACTTCCAGCTCTTGATAATCATGGTTCTTCTTTGTTTCAATGAGTTTGACTTTTTTAGATTTCACTTATAATCTCTATTTTACTCTCAACTTTTATGAGATCATTATTTCTTTTTGAGATCATTAATATTTTTTAAAAATTCCACACAAGAGTGAGAGCTTGTGGTATTTGTCTTTAACATGCCTGGCTCATTTTATTTGACATAATGTCCTCCAAGTTCATCTATGTCATCACAAATAACAAGATTGTATCCTTTTTATGGTTGAATGATATTCCATGGTACATATATCAGTTTCTTTATCACTTTATTTGTCCATGGACATTTACGTTGTTTCAATTTCTTAGGTACTGAGAATAATGCTGCAATAAACATAGGGGTACAAATACCTTTTTGAGACACTGCTTTAATTTTCTTTAGATATATACCCAGAAGTGGGATTACTAGATCTTTTTTATTTTTATTATTTTTTAAAATAATCTCATACTGTTTTCCATAATGGCTATAGCAATTTATATTTCCACCACATCATATGAAGGTTCCTATTTCCTACACTCTCACTGATATATGATCTCTTTGTCATTTTTATAGGTATTCTAACATGTAAAGTGATTTATCACTGTGATCTTGATTTGCATTTATCTGAAGATTAATGATGTTGACAATTTTTTTCATATATCTGTTGGTCATTTGCATGTGTTCTTTGCAGGAATGTCTATTCAGGTCTTTTGCTTATTTAAAAAAAATCGATGGAATTATAGAAGTTCCTTGTACATTTTGTATATCTACTACTTATCAGAGCTATGGTTTGCAAATATTTCTTCCCATTCCACAAGTAATCTTTCTCTTCATTGATTGTTTCCTTTGCTATGTTTGATACAGTGCCAATTGCTTATTTTTCTTTTGTTGTCTGGGCTTTTGGTATCATATCAAAAAAGTCATCAATAGCAATGCCAATAAAACTTCTTTTATTTCTTCTAGGATTTTTATGGTTTCCAATATTACATTTAAGTTTTTAATCTAGTTGGCATTGTGTTACCACTGCACCACTGTCTGACCTCCATTTGCACTTATATTAAGTTTGCATGATTCTGCATTTACAGTAAGTTCCCTGGTGGTGCTGGTTCTGCCGGTTCATGGAGCGTGGTTTGATTAGGCAATAACTTATTCATACGACTCTTGCTCAATTTCCTACACATTGACTTTCTGTTTGAAATGGTCTGTTCCTCTTTTTCCTGTTTTTATATTATGCATCAACAAGACTGATTCAGAATTTATCCATAAATTAATAGTATTTCTCACTATAATGTCTTGAGTTATGTTCACATGAAATATGATGAAATCATAAAAATAATTCTAACACTCTGAGTTAGAATAATACACTTAATCAAGAATACTGGGCATATAGGTGCTCTACCTATGAAGTTTTTAACTCCTTGATTTTATTTATCTGTAATTCTTAACAAATTGCTATCTAATCTCTGCCCTAGTGTGTCCTCTGAAGTGATGTAGAGTTTTGTACCTTTAAAGTGTTACTTTTAGCCTTGTCTAATTGTTAGGAATGTCCTTACTCTCTTGAGCTTAAATTTGTCATCTTACCTGTTTCATTCCCCTTGATACCATCTGTTTTATGGGATACTCAAGGAAAAAAAAAAAAAAAAAGAAACACCATTTTTTCATAGTATTCCTTTTATGTAATAGCTCTCCATGTTTTAAAACCCAAGTGTGTATGCTTCCTGATCTTATCTCACGCCGAAAGCCATATTTCCAAATGAGCAGAGAGTATCAACTGAGATTACATTACTGATTATTTTTGTGTGTTTATTAGTATGCCTGCTTTCTTCATGTTTCTTAGCTAAAAAACAAACTCATTATCTGTTGTCTTCATAGCTCTATGATGGTCCTGTCAAGGGTTAATGTGTGGTTGGAAAAAAATGGTTTAAATTAAAATAATAATAAAGTAACAATTTTCTTTCTTTTGAACTTGTTTATTGGCCTATCTAATCCCTTCCCTCTCCAGACACCCTGACAAGCATCAGGGATACAAATATTAATAAGGCCTGGTTGTGATGCCCAAGTTGTTTTACACTTGGAAATAACACAACCTATTTCATCAATTGTATTAACACAAAGTTTATAGGATTATGGAATCATGCTAAGGGAACAAAAATGTTGGCCTGGAGTTCTGGAAAAACTAAATAAAGAAGAAGAAGAGTAAGAAAGTAATTTTTAGTGAATGCATAATATTCATAAGGTATTTTGCATATTTCATGCAATTCTTTTTTTTTTTGGAGAGGTGCACTCTTTTTTTTATAGAGCGGGTGCACTCGCCTGAAAGACAGAGAGAGACAGAGAGACAGAAAGCAAGAAATCACCCTTCAGGGAGGATGGCCATGCCACAATCCCTTCTCTTCCATTCTCCTCTCGGGATTCACGCGTGCATGCACACGCGTCCTGCATGAATTTAAGCCATCAGTCTGGGACTCAAATTTTGGTCAACTACATAGGAGTCCAGTGACATAGCCATAGTCCAGTGACATAGCCATGGGACGCCAACTGCTGGTCCCATGCAATTCATTCTTAAAATAGCCTGGTGAGATATGCTTCTTTTCTTTTTCTTCTTAACATACGCCAATAATCCAAGGACATACATAAGAAAGAAGCAAAGCCAGTGTTTAATTCTATTTAGGTTCACCTGGTTCCATGTTCTGTGCTGTCGCCTCTTCTTCTTTTTTCTTTTCTTTTTTTAATTGCTCAGTACTTTTTTTTTTTTTTTTTTTTTTTTTTTTCAGTTTGCTGGATCCAGATTCAAACCACTCAGTTGGCCATGTAGGATTCAACCACCTTAACCAGCATGCCACCGGCTGTCCTACTGATTCCCCTCTGCTATGCTGTCTCTTACGTATGGTGGCCCTTGAGCTGAGAGTCTTCCTTTTTATCATGGCACTAATTACTCCTTCAGATGATATGTTCACACATTGTAATGGATCGGACAGTGTCTCTCAAATAGTCTTGCCTTCCTGAAAATTCAAAATGTGACCTTAAATGGAAATTGGGTCTTAGCAGAGGTAATTAATTTGAGATAAGGTCATATGAATTACTGTGGGCTTAAATCCAGTAACTGGTATCCTCTTGAAAGAAGAAGATATAGAGATGTGCAGAGAAAAGTGTCATGTGAAGATAGAGTTAGAATGTCTCTATTGTTTATTTTTTAGATTTTTTCCATGGAGTACATGTGTGAAGCCCTAACTCCCTAACTAAAGCATCCAAGAAGACCAAATGGGAAGGAAGGCTCTCACATAAGTATGTCTAATAATAACCGACATAAGGACTCTACCAGAACCACAGCCTTGTACAAAGACCACTGCAACTTCACAGGAAAACTACTTCTGCCCAGAAACTGCCTCTCCAACCATAGCAACAGATGCAACAATGATACTAGTAACAATGGTGGCATCAGTTTATCTTCATTATTGATCCTGGTAGCCAAGGATAATTGACTCCGAACAACAATGTAATCCTTTCCCCTTCCCTTTCCTGTGTGGATTTGTTTGTTTCTTGGAGCCTTTAAAACCTGCATAAAGACTGTAGGAACTCAAAATGTATATTTAAGGCTGTTTGAATGTTCATCTTGAGCCCAAGTAAACTCTTGTGTTTTACTAAAATTTGTGCCCTATTCTTTTTTTTGGACAGGTTTTTCATAAGGCACATGCGTTCTCCAGGAAGACAGAGAGAGACATAGAGACAGAAAGTAAGAAATCACCCCCCAGGAGGGATGGCCACGCCGCAATCCCTTCTCCTCTATTCTCCTCTTGGGATCTTGGGCATGCACACACATGTGCCTGGCGTGAGTTTAAGCCGCCAGGTCCAGGACTCAAACCATGGTTGATTACATGGGAGTCCAGCAACATAGCCATTACACAAACTGCTGGTCCCTTGTGCCCTATTTTTTTTAAGGGTTGGCATGTCTTACATATTACCCAGAAGAGATTATGCTTTTTGCATTGTATATTTTTGTCATCCTTATTGAAAAATCAATAAACTTGCTTGGTTATTTCTGTGTTCTCTATTTGGTTCTATTGGACTACTTGTCAGTTTTTATGAGAGTCCCAAACTCTTTCTTTTTTTTCTTTTTTAATGTTTATTGAGTTACACTTAGTATTAAAATTTACATATTTGGGAAACCAGCAGTTAGCGTAATGGCTATGTCACTGGACTCCCACGTAGTCGACCACGGTTCGCGTCCCGGACCTGGTGGCTTAAAACTCACGCTGGGCGTGTGTGCGTGCGTGCCCAAGATCCCGAGAGGAGAATGGAGGAGAAGGGATTTCGGTGTGACCAACCCCCCTGGGGGGTGATTTCTCGCTTTCTGTCTCTATGTCTCTCTCTGTCTGTCTGGCGAGCGCAAGCGCCCTATAGCGAAAAAAACCTCTCCAAAAAATAAATAAATAAATAAATAAATTTACATATTTGGGACCAGCACATGGCATAATGGTTATGGCACTGAACTCCCACATGACCAACTGTGGTTTGAATCTTGGCATGGAGGTTTGAAACTAATGCTGAGTGCATGTGCATACATGCATCTTTAGAGGAGAATTGTGAAGGGATTGTGGTGTGGCCATCCCCTCGCGGGGTGATTTCTCTGACTTTGTCTCTCTCTGTGTATCTGGCAAATGCATGCACTCTTTAGAAAAGAATCTCTCTCAAAAACAGGTAAATATGTAATGTGTGCATTTTGATGAGTTTGCATATGTGCATATCCTGTGATGCTATCATCACAAGCAAGGTAATAAACATATACACCACCTCCGAAAGATTTCTTGTATCTCCTTGTCTTTTCTAAAATGTACAGCATTGAATTGTTAACTATAAGCACTATATTGCACATATGTCTCCAATATATGATGATCGGAAAACTGGGAATTCCACATCCTGGAACCAACAGGAAGTCTATCAAAACTAGAAGGGAAAAATATTTTCCCCTAAGAAAATCCAGCTTTGGAGACATTCTATTAGTGATCAATGTCCCTTCCCCTCGAAACAAGGAAATGTTCTTTGTGCTAGCAACATAACTTTGAAAAATAAAAAAAAAGTAAAAATAAATCCTGCATTTTTATGAAACTTGATAAAAATAGTATTTCAAACTGTACAGTCACCAGAAGCACACAGTTATCAAAAATGTACACACTTCGGGGCCGGCAAGTGGCATGGTGGATAGGGGCGCTGGATTCCCACATGGCCGACCATGGTTCGAGTCTCAGACCTGGTGGCTTGCTTTCTCACTTTCCCTCTCTCACTCTCTCTCTCTCTCTGTCTTTCTGGTCAAATTAAAATAAATAAATAAAACAAATGAATAAATAAGATTAAATAAATAATTCTTTAAAAACAAATGTACACACTTCACTTGGCATCTCCAGTACCTTTGGCTTTCTGTACTTGGTCTGTTTTGGCATTTCTATTTTCTGCAGTTATTTCCATCTTTGCCTGTGTCAGTTTTTCCTTTTTTCTCTTGAGTACCTTCTCTCCCTTCTTCGTAGAATCATTTTTTAGGCTTGGACTCTGGCTTTGAAGGAACAGTTGTCACAAACAATCTTGCAGATCTCTGTCTGTCATTCGCCTTGGCTTTATTTCCTTTAGCATTCCCTTCCTCTTTTCTCTTGGGCATGGTGGTAAAGATGGTAGGACACAGGGGATGGACGTGGGGATGCAGTGGCACTCAGGCTTTGGTCGGTCCAGGGCTCCATACTTGCCTGTTCGTTACCCTGCTGAGGCTCCAGGGGGGTGAGAGGGTTTACAAATCTTTTATCTGTTTATAACCTCAGAATTTGGTCCTACATTCATTTTTCTTCAGAAATGTTATTCCTTTCAACATTCTTTTCTGTTTCTTTTCTATTATATAGCAATGAATCCAAGAAATAAGATAAAGAGAACAAAAACACAACTTGTACAGATTTAAAAGATTCACTGAGGTCTCTATATTGCCTTGTCTTTGAAAGATTTAAAAAATAAACACTTATTTTAATCCACATGAGTTGAAGAATATGTTGTCTCTAATATTATACCCAGGATCTTTGAGTTTTTGTTTGTTTATTTCTTTTTGCTTTATAATGTTCTCTGACAGTTATTATGTCTGTGTTGGGTAATAATTTGGGTCAAGAAACAAAAATCTGTCATTCAATTAAAAGGGAAAGGGAATCAAAGAATGGTTCAAGCTGTTAATAAGTTCAATAAAGTTTATATGTGTCTAATAGGTACCAGGTATGTTATTGAGTTTAATATATGTTAGAAGGATAAGTTGTCATGGAAGACTAGTAATCAGGAAGAATATTTAAAAATTTATTATATACACATAATGATTCTGTGACAAAATCAATCACGGAACCAAGATAGAGTATACAATGTTTCAGTTTAGAAAGGTGGTAAGGAAACTTCTCTGTAAAGAAAGTAGAGATTTAGAAAGATGAACAAATTCTGTAATTTGGTGGGAATTTCCATGGAGTCTGAATATCACTACTTCATAAAAAAGAGCAAAGAATTGTGTACAAAACAGTAAAGGACCTATGGATTTTCCAAGATGTACAAAGGATATAACTTAATTTATTCTGATCCTCAAGATATTCCTTTTTCATTCCATTATACAATGTAGGTGTTTTAAAAATGGATAGGGATGAAAGTAGGAGGAGATTCTAATATTGTGGTGGGGGAAAGAATTTATTATAAGCTAATAAGAGTGGTCACTTTTGAGACGATATTAAAAATTTGATACCTTTTTGTCAGGTGACAATTTGTTCCATAAATTAATAAGTATTCAAAAGCACTTTATGCTAGATCAATAATGGTCTATGTTCTAGTCACTCTAAGACCTCATGGGCTATGAAAACCAAGCAATGAACAAAAATCTGGTCTGGATTATCTTGGTAGCCTTAAAAAGTCCAACTTTATTACTTTTTCTATTATTGCTTAGGACATATGCTGTACAATAATGCGTATAGTATACCAACGTCTTTGAAATTTTTTGGGTCAGACTTAAGGTCTTATTTGGACTTTACGTTTTCTGTTTTTTCAGCCTGAGGAAGTGTCACAATTCACATCTCAGCTCATCTAAGTCTTTGAGCTGCTGTCATACCATTCAAGAGGCCCCTGAACCTCTATTCTTCTGTCACATCATTTACCTTTTTTTCTTCTTACTTTTTGAGATGCTTGAAAGGCAAGATCATAAAGCCTATTAAAGTTAGTATTAGAGAGAATCAGGAGATGGCATAATGGTTATGTTGCTGGACTCCCACATAGTCGGCTGTGGTTCAAGTCCTGGACCTGGTGGCTTAAAAATCATGCTAGGCTTAAAAATCATGCCAGGTGTGTGCGTGCCCAAAATCCTTAGAGGAAAATGGAGGAGAAGGGATTACAGCATGGCTATCCCCACTAGGAGGTGATTTTTCACTTTCTGTCTCTTCAGTGAATGCATGAGCCCTAGCTATCTCCACTAGGGGGTGATTTTTCGCTTTCTATCTCTCCAGTGAGTGCATGAGCCCCATAGCAAAAATCTCTCTTTTTTAAACAAACAAACAAACAAACAAACAAAACAAACAACTTTCTCTTTTAAATAAAAGTTAGTATCAGAGAACATGTTCATGATTTATGGTAGGGAAATATTAATTAAACAAATTAAAAAAAACTTGAAGGAATATTCTGAACCACATTAAAAACAACTTTGGTATATCTATAGCTGTCATTAAGACCACAAAGGTGCAAACCACAGAGTAGGAAATATATTTACAATGTGTATAGCTCACGTATATCTTGAGTGTAGGAATGATTATTATAATTAAAAATACTGCCAGTGCATAGGAAAATATGGGAAATATTTGAATATTGCAGTTGTTGAACTACTCTAGAAATCAAAGAATTGACAATTAAACATTCAATGAGATACCACTATATACTCACCAGAATGGCTACAAGTAGTAATTATTTCAATAGATAGGTATGTGTATATCAAAACACCATGTTGTATACTTTAAATGTATACAACTGAAAAAAAGATTGGTACCTGAAAACTATGTTAAGAACAGTGTTACCAGCGCTATTTCAATGAATGTATATGGTAACCACTCTGCCATAAATGTAGCAAAGTGTTTAAAAACGCAGGTACCAGAGATAATCAAAAATTACTGAGAACAGTTTTATTTCAGTAATTAGCTGTGGTCACTATTCTAATGCATAAAGTGTAAAAGAACGTGTATAAAGGGTGAAGAAAAAGAAATATTACTGGATACTATGCATATATGTCAAGGTGTCTACAAACTACAGATGGTCCTTGACCTACAGTAAGGTCATGTTTAAGGTAGGTTAGGTTACACTATGATGTTCAGTAAATTGGGTGTCAATAAACCCATTCTAAGCGGAAAATATCAAAGTTGAACATGCATTTTATACACCTAGCTTACTGAACATCATAGTGCAACCTAGCCTACCTTAAACATGCTTAGAGCACTTACAGTAGCCTACTTTTGGGGATCAGCAGATGGTGTACCACTTACATTGCTAGACTACCACATGGGTGACTGTGGTTTGAGTCCTGAACCCAGTGCTTTAAAATTCATGCTGGGTGCATGTGCATATGTGCCCAAGTCCCTGGGAGGAGAATGAAGGAGAAGGAATTGTGGCATGGCCATCTCCCTTGGGGAGTGATTTTTTCATTCCCTCTCACTGTCTCTCTTTCTCTCTCTCTCTCTGGTGAGTGCATGCTCCCTAAGGCAAAAACTTCTATAAGAACCAAAAATTGAAAACAACAAAAAACAAAGAAAAAGAACCAGTAACCTACTTTTGGACAAAATCATTTAACACAAATTTTATCTTATAATAAAGAGTTGACTATTTCACATATGCAGTAGTTTGCCAAGAGAGGGAATGATTAAAATTTAAAACTTAAAAGTATAGTTTCTACTGAATAAGTACAGCTTTTGCACCACTGTAAAGTCAAGAAATTCTAAATTGAAACATCATAAGTTGGAGACCAGTGGTACAGATGAAAAAAAATACCAGGCTTACTTTGGCATTATTTTTTGATTACATCAGCTATATTTTAACCAGTATAATTGGCTAAATAAGAGCAAACCAACTTCACCCTTCCATTTTTTCAACTCAATTAGTGGTAACTCCAAATTTCCAAAATAATTCCCATTAATCTCCACTCCTTTTCACTCAATATTCTCAAATCAACACAACATGCAATTCTGTTAGATCAACCTTCAAAATGTGTCCCCAAACTTGATCAGCTTTGTACTGCAAATATTCAGGGCTATGCCATCATCACTCTTGCCTAGATGACTATAAAGATTCCTTATCTGGTCTCTTGCATCTCCCCTTGTTCATGTGGGCTATGTTCAGCAGAGCAGCTAAACTGATCCTTTAAAGTGTAGTCTGGGTCATGTCGTTCCTTTCCTCAAAGTCCTGAGGTGGTACTTTATTATTTCATTCAAAATAAAATAGCAAAGTCTTACTCTGACCCATTAAACTCCCAATGATGTGAATCCCTCTCCACCACCAAAGATCTGTTACTTCTTTGATCTTATCCTCTGTTCTATTTCTCACTATACTCCATTCCAGCCACTGACCTTCTCATCTCAAAGTCACTGACTTTCACAATAATGGTTCCTCTACCTAACATCACTCACACTCAAATACATTCTGGGTGAACTCCATACCTCTTAGGAACCACTACTGATACATTATTATAAACTTAAGTCCACAGCTTTTTCAGATTTTCTTAGTTTATGATCTAATGTTCTTAGTCCATTCCAGGATCTCATCCAGGATACCTTATTACATTTAGTAGTTGTGGTCTCTTAGACTCTTTTTTTTTTTTTTTTTGGGGGGGGGGGGTTTGCTATAGGGCGCATGCGCTCGCCAGACAAACAGAGAGAGACATAGAGACAGAAAGCGAGAAATCACCCCCCAGGGGGGATGGTCACGCCACAATCCCTTCTCCTCCATTCTCCTCTCGGGATCTTGGGCACGCACGCACACGCGCCCGGCGTGAGTTGTAAGCCACCGGGTCCGAGACGCGAACCGCAGTCGACTACGTGGGAGTCCAGCGACATAGCCATTACGCTAACTGCTGGTTCCCTAGACTCTTTTTGACTGTGGCATTTCATGTATTTGTTATCACTAATACTGTAATTTTAACTTCTTGAAGTTTTATTTGGATCTTTTTGCATTTTACATATAGCTAAATAATGTCTTAACATATAGAATGTAGTTTTATTGTCATTGGACATACTTGTCTGCTGATTCTAGTATTCATGTTACTTCAGGATCAGGTTGCATTGCTTAAATTTTCTCCTCCTTATGAATCATATTTTCCTGCTTCATTGCATTTTCTGCAATATTTATTGGGTGCCACATATGTGAATTTTACTTCATTCATGTTGACTACTTTCTATAAACATTCTCAAATATCCTGAAACCTAGCTGCATTGCTTAGAATCAGTTTTGTTCCTTCTTGGTTTGCTTTTCTGATTTTTTAGGCAGTGCTTGGCCCAGACCTAATCATTCCTCCCTACTGAGATAAGACCTTAACTTCCAGCTTTATGCTCTGAATTCATTATCTAGCTGGTAGTCACGAGCATTATTCCTGGTCCTTCATGAAGGTCAAATACTGTTAGAGTCAATATTCAGATGTTTCTTTCTTTAGCTTTGTTTACTCATATGCATACTTTGATACTTTCTTGAACACTCAAAGAGGAATGTCGACAGATATTCGCATTCTCTCTCTTTCTCTCTCCTCTCTCTCCAAGAAGCTCTCTTCTCTACATCTCTTTGTTCCCTCAACTGTAAGGAGTTGCCTTGGTATCCTCAGAATCTCAATTCTTTTGGTTTATCTTGTCACACTGGGGGGTAATTTGGTCTGACGACCTTGCTATGGATGCATTCCCACTTCCAGATCCCATGTACTTTTTTTTTTTTTGAGAGGTCTTTTGCTATAGGGTGCATGCACTCGCCAGGCAGACAGAGAGAGACAGAGAGACCGAAAGCGAGAAATCACCCCTCAGGGGGGATGGCCATGCCTCAATCCCTTCTCCTCCGTTCTCCTCTCGGGATCTTGGGCACACACGCACACGCGCCCGTTGTGAGTTTAAGCCACTGGGTCCGGGACTCGAACTGCGGTCAACTACGTGGGAGTCCAGCGACATAGCCATTACACTAACTGCTGGTTCCCTATATACTTTTTTCTTAGGCACTTTTGTGTGTGTGTGTGTGTGTGTGTGTGTGTGTGTGGATGTCTGCTCCTCTTCTTCCATTGCTCCAAAGATGTTGTGTGATGTCTTTATGGAAAGAAAGGTCATCTCCTTTGTGGGACATGCTGTCCCACAGATGTGGTTTTTGGTCTGCTTTTAGTGACTGAGTGTTTCCTCCTGGCTGCTACAGTGAATGATCAGTACACGGTCATCTGCGACATTACGTTGTACACAGTCATAATGTCCTGCTGGTCTGTGTGCAGCTGGTGGTGGGGCCATATGCTGTTGCCCAACAATGTTCAGCCTCTTCTGTGACATTCTTGCTGTTCTCTCCCTGGCATGTTCAGACACCCATGACAATAAAGTTTTTTTTCCCTCACGTTTAGATTAATAGGGATATTTAGTGCTCGAATCATCCTGGTCTCCTATATTTGTATTCTCAAAGCCATACTGAATAGTCTATCTACTGAACAGAGACAAAAAACTTTCTCTACCTGCTCTTCACAATTGTCCTCTGTGGCCATTCGATATGGAATCTTTTTTTGTTTTTTGTTTTTTTTTTTTTAATCTATATACAGCCCAATTCGGGTTCATCTCGGGATATTAACAAAGTGGTTTCTTCATTCTATACCACATTGATTCCTATGTTGAACCATCTTACCCGCCACATGAGGAACAGAGATGTAAAATATGCATTTAGGAGGACATTCATTAAGAAAAGAGTCGCCAGGTTGGTAGTGTAGAGGACAGTTTTTGCCACCAGAGGGGGTCAAGCAGCTAAAGTCTTTATTGAAAAAGGAACTGGAATTGTACTAAAGAGATGTCACTTTCAACCTTGACTGCCAATTAAACTGCACAGTTGGCCATGTGGGATCCAGCTGCCTTAGCCACCATGCCATTGATGGGTTCCCAGAACAGTATGTTCTGGTGTCATACTGAGAACATCTGGGCTATAAATTTCATGTACTCCAACCCTTTGATGGGTCTTAAATAAGCTCATCTAGTTGTTGAAGGGCATTTTGGCAGTTCTGTGTCTTGGGAGGCTAATGGTGTGATCTGAAGAGGCTTTTCTATACCCCAGCACATGGGCTGGCACATTGGACACAAATGGAGCCTAAAATATTTTCATGCCAATGATGCTGAGAATTTTATCATGTCAAAGTCTTTTTTTAAAATTTTGACTCCCCCGCCCCTCACCTGTAACCCTACCTATACATCCTGGTATATATTAAATAATCAGTAAATATTTATAGGTTTAATGAATTAATAAAAATATAATATTTGGAGCCAGAACACAATTCATCATTTTCCTCTTAAATAAATATATCATCTCCTATACCTATCCCATTAATTTATGTGAAAACAGAGGAGGAAAAAGGGAAATTTTTCTGAATTCAGCCTTCCAAGATTATCTGGTCTTTTCATTCACATTTCAGAATTTACTGCATTTAAATGGTCACCTAGATCCAGAACTCTCTGATATTTCATAACTTTCCAGACCTGATATTGTGCTACTGATTCTTTGACTTCCTAAATTCTAGACTTTATACTTCACCTATTTTAAGTCCCTTATATATCAGAAAAAAAGAAAAATGTGAAAGCAAAAGAGTGAGGGCAGTGCTTTTTTCTATAAAAACAGTTTTTACCATGACATCTAATTGTCAAGCTAATAGAATTAAAAAAAAAAAAACACAAACTATGGAATAGTAAGAACTGTATAGAAACATCTACAAGTATCTTTGAAATTTGTATATGATACATTTGACATTTCACATATTCTCAGTTTTCCTGTATCAGATATTCATACAAATCAAAAACAATTGAAAAATCACTATGAAGGGAGATTGACAGACATCAAAATGTAGCATTGACGGGATGGGGAGGTGTGGTGTTATCTGTTGAAGATATTTCGATCAACGGGTCTGGGGAGAAATGTTCACATATCGAAATGGTCTCATTGTAAGCCAAACAATATGATTGAAAGTATATACAAATAATAATAATAAATAATGTGAAAAAAATGTAACACAATATTTTGTAATTGAAAATGTGACTAAATGTCTTAGTATTTGGTGGGGAAAATAGTGAAGAATATTTTGATGTTTTAAGCAAATACTAGGAGAAAATAGAATAATAAAAGATTTACGCTCAAGTTAGATTGTCCATTCTTGCCTCCTGGTGGTTCAAAACTGCCCACTGATTTCTCTTGTCCTGTCATTGCCATGATTTTCAGCCATCTCTGTAGTTGTCTAACACTGTCTCCTATTGCTATCCCCAGCCTAGGTGGGAGAACTGCCACTAACCATATTAGTGATACCGGTGTTTCTCTGAGAAAATTCCTAGAGTCTTGATGAATGGCATGTCCTTTGGCCCTTCCCTTGGAACATAGATCTGACAGCCATTATTCTAGATTTCTTATTTTGCTGCAAATTTAAATACAATTTATACTATCTCCAGTGGAGGTTCTAGCATTTTAAATTTGTAGACATGGGCCACGTCTCTTTTTATGCCTCTAGGAGACGTGCTAGTAGAAGTGTATTTGAGATCCACATCTTGGTGATGTGTTCAAGGCAGGTATTCTTCCTTAATCAATTTTGTGTTTGGTCATTTGGGATGAGGTTAGAATTAATATTTATCTTCCAGTTGGATGGGATTTTTGGTTTCCCCTATTTCAGTAAGTAAGAAGTAAAAGTTAAGAGGATGGTATGGAAGAAAGGCCATATATTTGTGTGAAGGCAGCAAATCACAGGCCACTTGGACATATATAATAGGAGCATGTGTGCATGTGTGCTCAAAATACTGAGAGGAGAATGGAGGAGAAGGGATTGCAGTATGGTCATCTCCCTGGGGGGTGATTTCACGCTCTCTCTCTCTCTCTCTCTCTCTCTCTCTCTGCATGTGTCTCTGGGGAATGAACGTAACCTATAGCAAAATTAAAAAAAAATTGATTATATAAGGTGAAACTGGTTTTCATATTTCAACTGTCTTTTCCCTGTCAATCTGAAAAAATGAAATGAACTGTCACAATGGCACTGAAAAGTAATTACAAGTTTGAGTGACTAAAGTCAGACTTGCTTTATAAAATACAACCATCCACCCAATTGTCCAATGCAAAGCAGAAAGATATTTTCATCAATAATTCTTGTGCTTATAGATTTAGATCAGAACCAATCAAAAAACTTATCATTTAGCGTTGTGCTAGTCATTGTTTTTCAAGACAATAAGAACATGATTTAAAAAATTATTTATTTAAATTTGCATTTAGTCACTGTATAGCTTTTCAGAGTACAGCATTGTTTTTTTCTGGTATGAGTACGGTGCAGGGTGGTAATTGTACACACACTATTCTATGTAGGACAGCCTTTATAGGTAAAGTATATACTTGAAACAGAGTTGGTAAAAGTGGATTATGGGGTTCCTGTTTTTTTTTTCTATTTAGCATATCTTTGCTACTCAAAGTATAGGTTTGGAGGAACAGCATTTGAATCATCTGGGAGCCTATTAAAAATGCAGAAATTTTTATATCCATTTAATCAAAATCTGTACTTCAGTGAGATCTCAGGTAATATGTAGATATATTATAACTTAAGAACCAATGTTGTATATATCTGGAGAGTCAGAGGCTCAAGTTTGAAGATTTTAAGTAAAGGGTAAAATTTTCCCCCATCTCTAAAGAATTCCTCTATGGGCTGCTCTATCCTCTATCCTATTGAAGGATGAAGACAAAAAGAAAAAAAATGAACAGTTATAAAAGAATACTTTATAATTAAATAAAGAGCACCATACTAGATTTCAAAGAAAAACTAATGTTCAAGTTACTAAATTTAAAAAAAATGTGTTTGTGTGTGTATGTGTGTAGTTCCTCCACTGACGAGGAGAGGAGATGAGGATGAATGAAAGTCCAATTGCATTATACAGTAAACATGATTTGTGAAGATGATTAAGTTGAAGGGTATCTTCTCAATGACAATGGTATCTGAAAAGAGGGAGACGATTGAGCAATCATGAATGAATTAATATGTTTTGGAAAATGGAAGTTGAAAACAGCAGTAGAATTATGATACTTGATTTGACTTTGTCCTCGGCATTACTGGAGAACCCCAACCTGTGTAAATGTCTCTGTTTACATGCATTTCTTTTGGTTTCAGACTTTTGAGGCATAACATTTGGGAAAGGTGTATGAAATACCGTAGTAGTTCATCGTTTTTATGTAACATAGTTTGAGGAGTTGTAGAGATTTTGCCGAACATGTAGGGAAAATTCAGCAGTTGTTATACCGTCATACAAAAGTTTACTCTTTAAATATTTACTCGCTAAGGAAAGGGGTAAGAAAAAAAGGGGTTACCCAGACAAGCAAAAAAAAAAAAAAAAAAACAAAAAACCAAAAAACAACCTAATCCCAATGGATATTTTCACAGGGCTTAAGACAGAGAAGACATTTTAATTTCCTTTATTCTCAATAATAAAATTCCCAGGATATAGTATTCTCTGGAGACATGAAAAGTGATGTAACTGCTTCTGGAAACGTTAATGAAAGTGAAGAAGACAATTTGTTTCAGAGTGGAACTCAACTAGGTCTTTGGAAAGAAGATTAAGAATAAAACCAAGTAGCTACAGGAGACAGACCTCTTCTCTGTGCGGAGGCACAGGTTGGGTGGGGGATGGAAACATGCTGAGAAAGAGTATAGTTCAAACTCCATTTAAATTTTAATTTGTTTTGTCATCTCCAAAGAAAAAAAGGAACTCATCAGAATGTAAGTTTGGATCATTTAAAAATGCATTTCTGTGTTTCTGTTTATTCTTTGAGAAGGTCAAGATAAATGGATTTATAGGAAAACAAAAGTGACTTGATATTTAAAATATGAGAAGAATATTCATTGTCAGATCATAACTGGTTAAAAGGTTGTGTTTTTATGTATTTTTTATTTCATTATCTTTTATATATTCAATCCCATTACTTAGCTTACAAAGTACATATTTCAACATGTGAATATTTCTCCCTAGTCCAGTTGATAAAACTGTAAAATTATCATCAACAGATAATATGTAACAAGAAGAAATATGAAATTCTGTGGGATGCACAAAGAGGTTATGGTCAAGTTATATCCGGATCAGGTTAAATCAGGTTCAAATGTGAAGAATTTCATTCTTCCTTAAATCACATCAACCAAAATACTATGCCCTAAATAGGAGAGAGGTTGGGACTTCATTCCCTCATTCCCTTTAGTATAGACTATCCCATCCATATACTGGGTTTTGAGCATTACAAAGGCATGAGATATGAAGGATAATGAGGGAAGTATACATGGGAACATAATTTGCAGATGTTTCAGAAGACATATTTGAACAAACTTGAATATGCAGGGTTTCTGTGGAGCCTCATTGCTTTCTTTGTAATCAACAACTGTTAAATGTGCGTTTTGGCATTGGCCGATCCTGTATCCAGAAAGAGCACGTGAGATTTATTGGGATGTTGAAAGACCTAAGGTTCCTCCTGGGAGAGTGATACTGTTGAAAGACTAGAGGCTCTGGATCAAACAGGACAGGGTCTTTATCTCACGGCACTCCTAGGGAATGACAGATCTGGGATGTTAAGCATCACCTTCCACATTTAGGGCCTTGATTGCCTGCTCTGTAAAGTGGGGTTGACGAGATGCATTTTTTACCCAGGCTTAGGTGGAAATCAAGTGTCTTAACATTTGTAAAGAACTTGGGGACAGAATCTAGTAAATCTTAAATACTTCACAGTTCTTATTCATTATCTCATGTCCATGGCAGCCTCAAATTCATTGCACTATGCAACCAATGATACTACGTCTTTAGCTCTGCATGGTGGAAAATCATTTTGTATTTGTCACTGTTTCTGTGGTCTTTGGTCAGATATTTTGGAGCTTCTGTTTTCTTATTTGTAATAGGTAAGATTGAGCTAGAGTTCTTTTCACTTAGAATTTTAGAAATCTAGAACTCTCACTGCATAGGTAGCAATTTTTCTCAATTACTGCATCCTAGACTTTATACATTTCCTGCCTCTTTTTGTCCTTTTATAGATTAATTATAGCTATCTTATTTATTTAATTCTCTGAGATATTTTAAGGAACTGTTTTAGATTAACATTATATTTTAGTTACGTTTTAAATTATTTTTAATTGCAAAGATAATAAATGTGTAGGCTCTCTTCATCATAAAACCTTAAAACTGCAGGTAAAGCTAGTGTCTCGTTTGATTACCCACCCAAATACAGTTCCCACCACCATTTTCTTTAATTTAATTTTATTATTATTATTTTTTTTTTACATTTTTTCCCCACATTTTATTGATTCACAAAATACCTTAAACTCAAACTATGGACAAAGCTAGAATCTAGTAGTTCCCACCACCTTTGTTCTCAGAAGTAATGAACGCTTATTTAGTATATAGCCTTACAGGCTCTTATTTACACACACACGTTTAAATTACTGTTAAAAGAAATAGTATCACACTATTCACATCATTTTCTAAGTTTCTTCTCTTTCATTGTATCTTAGAAAAATAGCCATGTTCCCGTGTATACAACTATCTAATTTTAAAACATTCTATGAATCATTATTTCATAGAATGACTACATCAAGATTTGTTTTGCTACTACTTTTGTTTGTTTGTTTTGTTTTTAGGTAGAGATTTTTGCTATAGGGCCCATGTGCTTGCCAGAGAGACAGAGAGACCAAAAACGAGAAATCACCGTCCTCCCCTGGGGGAGGATTGCCACACGGTCATCACTTCTCCTTAATTCTCCTCTTGGGATCATAGGCACACACACACATGCCCACCATGAATTTTAAGCCACCAGGTCCAGGACTTGAACCGCAGTTGATTACAGAGGAGTCCAGCGACATAACCATTACGCCATCTACTCGTCCCAGTTTGCTCTTACTTTATAAAGACTACATGGAGTCTAGATTTTCATCTTTTAAAAAAGCGATGAAATGGACATTATTGTTTATTCTCTTCTGTTTTCTCAGAGTAGGGACTAAGCAATGGGATTTCTAAATCATCAAATAAGTACTTTAAAATTTTCAAAACAAATGAATGAAAAATTGCTCTACAGAGGTCTTGACTCTTGAAGTATGAGTAATAGTTACTTTTTCTCATTGTCTCATCAGTGTTTTGTATTTTCATGTTTCTTAGAGTTTTTTCAGTTTGATAGGTAAAAATAGTATATTATTGTAACTGAATGTGGTTTCCATGATAACTAGAGAGATTATAGTTTTTATGTTTATTGGGACTTTGAAGTTTTCTATTTTGTGGCATGATGTTATGTATTTTCTTGTTCTCAGTTCAATGAGTATTTGATATATTTATTGATAATTTGTGGTAGTTCTTTGTGTCTTCTGTTTTTAAACATTGTAGTATTTGTTAGAATAATACTCCCAATCTATGTGTCTTAATTTTACTTAATGCATAAGCTGGTATATATTTATTTAAACTTACAGTAGAAATTTATTTACTTTTTTCATTTTAAAAAATGTTTGTTTTGGGGTCAGTATGTGGCATGGTTGTTAAAACACTGGACTCACACATGGCCAATAGTGGTTCAAGTCCCAGGCTTGGCAGCGTGAAAATGATGCCTGATGTGTGTGTGCATATGCCCAAAATCCCAAGAGGAGAATGGAGGAGAAGGGATTGTAGTGTGGCCATCCTCCTAGGGCTTGATTTCTCACGTCCCCTCTCATTGTCTCTCTCTGGTGAGCTCATGTACCCTATGGCAGAAACCTGAAAAAAAAAGAGTTTATGTTTTTCTCCCATGAGAAAGAGACAGTGAGAAGAGGAGAGAGAGAGACAGGCACTCAAGTAGGGTTCATGTACCATGATCTATTTCCAGTCTTGGATCTTTGAAACACATACATGAACACTGCACACACAGGAAAGCTTCCATCCATGAACTTGGAACCTTTCTAGGGGGATCAACATCGTAGAATGTTGTGTTACTGCTGCATCACTATATTTTCTTGATATTAAAAATGTTTTTCCCCTCTCATTTTTTATTTTATTTTCTTCATCTTAAAATGGTTTTTAGGGACCAGCAGATGGCATAACGGTTATGTTGCTGGACTCCCAAGTAGTCGACCACGGTTCGAGTCCTGGACCCGGTAGCTTAAACTCACGCCGGGCGCATGTGCGTGCGTGCCCAAGATCCTGAGAGGAGAATTGAGAAGGGATGGCGGTGTGGCCATCCCCCAGGGGGTTGATTTCTCACTTTCTGTCTCTGTCTCTCTGTCTTTCTGGCGAGCGCATGTACCCCATAGCAAAAACCTCTCCAAAAAAAGAGGACATTTTGGGACCAGCAGTTAGCGTAATGGCTATGTCGCTGGACTCCCACGTAGTCGACCGCGGTTCGAGTCCCGGACCCGGCGGCTTAAACTCACGCCGGGCGCGTGTGCGTGCGTGCCCAAGATCCCGAGAGGAGAATGGAGGAGAAGGGATTGCGGCGTGGCCATCCCCCCTGGGGGATGATTTCCTGCTTTCTATCTCTCTGTCTCTCTCTGTCTGTCTGGCCAGCGCACGCGCCCTATAGCAAAAACCTCTCCAAAAAAAAAAAAAAAAAAGAGGACATTTTTATAACAAAATAATAATGTTATTCTATCTCTTTATGTTTTTATACACACACACACACACACACATATATATATATATATATATATATATATATATATATATATATATATATAAATTTAAATTTACCAAAGGGTGTATGAGCTTGCTGGAGAGAAATAGAGAGGGAAAGTGAGAAAGCACGTCTCTCCCTGCCACCCTTTCCACCAATGGGACTGTTTGCTCACAATTCTTTTTCCTCCATTTCTCCCTTCTTTCCAAATTTTGGGCACGCATGCACAAGCACCTGGTGTGTTTTTCAAGCTGCAGTGTCTGAGACTTGAGCTGCACAGTCAGCTGTGTGGGATCCAGCCACCCTAATCACCATGCTACCAGTTGCCTCTTGTGATATACTACAATTAAGATCTTTTTTTAACTTTAAATGATGTGAGGTAGAATTTTCATAACATCAATTTTCAAATTCATCAAAATACTGCAAAACATTTTAATGATATATTCATTTTTTATTTTCCAAATTTTCAATAAACATTTTCCCACTAAATTAACATATATGCATAGATCTGCGTATGGTTTTTCTAATATCTCCATCTACCCTAGGAATAACACCTTCCTATCTTCATTAGGGTAGATTTATAATCTGTGTTGATATCTCAAATAGCACACTTCCTGTCCTTATTTTTCTTTTTCGAAGTTGCTTTTGCTATTTTTAAATATCTTTCTCTTCTATAAAATTTAAAACCAGAGTGTTTTATTAAAATTTATGTTTAGATTTTGGTAGAAGCTGCATTAAATTTGGCAAATAATTTGGAGAGTGGCCTAGAGCAATCAGCCTAAATAAATCATGAAAAAGCCTGTTCTCTGACCAAATCAGCTTTGTTGTTATGTCACAATGAGGGAGACCACACACCCTAGGGATGTGCATGCTTCAGTGAACAAAGGAACCAGCGTCATTTACAGTCATTGAGAAAAGTTGACTTTAGGTGAAATTTATACCAAGCAAAACTTTGAGAGGCTCAAAGCAAAGCAGGGATGTATATGAAAGAGTCAATATCAGGTCTAAACAACAAAGCAGACATAGGGTCTTGTTTCCTTGGAAACTAAAAAGTTACGATAGATGCTGAATATTGCCTCTATAACTCCTTTATCTGAAGCTCTGTACAGTGTTGGAGATTAAGACTGCTTTGCTGTGTCTGAATGATTAAAATACTCCAAAAAAGAGTGAGATGTGTAATCTATTGATATAATTTTAAAATAAGAAATCTTAGATAGACTATTATTATAGAAATTAAGATTGCTCATTAAATGAGAACGTCATTCAAGACAAGGGCTGTTAGAACACTTTATAGCTGTAAGATATATCGTTTCTTAGGAGAAATATTGTTTCTTGTGAACTTTACAGCTGGCTTTATCTGTGTTAGCTCAGTTTGAAGCATGACCAAAACGGCTTTTACTTTGCCGGCATGTGCTAACTTTTTCTTTTTTTACAGGAGGATATACATTTTTATACTTGAATTTTTTTTTAAGAATTATTTTGTTTGGGACCAGCAGTTAGTGTAATGGCTATGTCGCTGGACTCCCACGTAGTCAACCACAGTTCGAGTTCCGGACCCGGTGGCTTCAACTCACGCTGGGCGCGTGTGTGTGCGTGCTCAAGATCCCGAGAGGAGAATGGAGGAGAAGGGATTGTGGCGTGGACATCCCCCTTGGGGGGTGATTTCTCGCTTTCTGTCTCTCTGTCTCTCTTTGTCTGGCGAATGCACGTGCCCTGTAGCAAAAACCTCTCAAAAAAAAAAAAAAAGAATTATTTCGTTTTAATCATTATTATCATTTTTTTCCCCTTTGATTTGACCAGAGAGAGACAGAGAGAGAGGAAACGTGAGAAAGCAAGCTGCCAGGTCTGGACTTGAACCATGGTTAGTCATGTCAGAGTCCAGCACTTTAACCCCCATACCACCTGCTAGCCCTGAATTTTTTATTTTAATTTGCTATAGGGCATGTGAGCTTGACAGAAAAATAGAGAAAAAGAGAGAAAAAGTGAGAAAACATCCCCGAAGGGGGATGACCACACTGCAATTCCTTCTCCACTATTCTCCTCTTGGGATTTTAGCATTGTATGTACATGTGTCAGGTGTGTTTTTCAGCCACAGGGTCTGTGACTTGAAGTACATAGTTAGCCAAGTAAGATCGAACCACCAACCCCCAAACAACTGGCTGGTTCTACACTTGAATATTTTAAATTAACATATAATTTGTTATTGTACATGTTTAAGGGGTACAACCATTTTTCAGTACTAAAATAGAATGCAATGATTAAATTAGAGTAATTAGTATACCATCATATCAATCATTTGTTTTTACTTGTTCTACCTTATACATGGAAATTGAAAACAACTGAATATTTTGTATTATAAAATATACTTTTTGGGACCAGCAGTTAGCGTAATGGCTATGTCGCTGGACTCCCATGTAGTCGACCGCAGTTCGCGTCCCGGACCTGATGGCTTAAAACTCACACTGGGCGCATGTGTGTGTGTGCACAAGATCCTGAGAAGAGAATGGAGGAGAAGGGATTGTGGCGTGGCCATCCCCCATGAGGGTTATTTTTTGCTTTCTGTCTCTCTGTCTCTCTCTGTCTGGTGAGCACAAGTGCCCTATAGCAAAAACCTCTAAATATATAAATATATATATAAATATATATACATATAATATATATATAATATATATAATATATTATATATAATATATATAATATATAATATATATTTTATATATATAATATATATAATATATATATTTATGTATAAAATTTTTATTTATATATAAATAAAATTTTTATTTTTATTTATATATAAATAAAATTTATATATAAAATTTTATTTATATATAAAATTTTCAATGTATTTAGTAATTTTTCCCTTTGTTTCAGTAAAGTTCTATCATTTATAGTTTTCTTCTTACAAATCTTAACGATTTCTTGTTAGGCTTATTTATGGCTACTTTATTAATGTAAGTCAATGAATTTTTTCCCCATTATAATTTATACTTGATTGTATTTTATCATATAAATCATCTGTTCTATTTCCTTGTTGAACTATTTTTTTCCAAAATTTATCTTGTCAGTTGATTTTTCTGTTTTCTATGTAGATAATTTTTAGAAAATTATTTATTTAATTTTATTTATTGTTATAATAAAATTTGCTATAGGGTATGTGAGGTCATTAAAGAGAAACAGAGAGAAAGAGAGAAAATGAGAAATGAAGCCACCAGGTCTACCATGTGAGAGTTCAACACCTTAACCTCCATGCCACCTGCTGGCTCCTGTAGATGATTTTTTTTTTCTTTTGGTGACAGAATTTTTATACAGTTTAAAATTATAATGGGTATGCTTTTAATATTTTTATCACTATACATATATATTTTCTGGAAGATCCTAGTATATTAAAAGTACTTTTTATTTCTAGTTTGTAAAGATTGAATTTTTAGAGCTGCATGTTATCAAATTCTTTAAAAATGTTCGAGATAATATTTTCCCTTTGATCTATAAAGACAGTAAATAATTGTATTTTTTAATGTTGAACCATTTCCTTTTCTTCTATTCTTTTAAAAATTATTTTATGTAACTTTATTTATTTCTTATGTATTTATTTTAATTTAACCAGAGAGGGACAGAGAAAGAGAGAGAAAGTGAAAAAGTGAGAAAGCAAGATACCAGGTCTGGGGCTCAAACCATGGTCAGCCATGTGGGAGCCCAGCGCCCTTAACCACCATGCCACCTGCTGACCCAACCATTTCTTAATCAAGCCACAATTTTCTCTTTAAGACACTTAGCTATTTCACTCTTAAGAACTGTGGTATATTTTACTTGTTAAAATTTAGGTATCTGACAAAAATCAAAATTCGTAAATAATTTCAACTTGTAATTTATTTTCCTGTGCATTATGTTATGATTTTAAGAAGTTTAAAATTAAATATCTTGTGAATTCTCTATTTTTCTCACTCTAGAGATGAAAATCAACCAATGGCTGATGAAAATTACACAAGGATCACAGAATTCATTTTCGTAGGCTTAAAGTATGATCCTCGGCTGCAGGTCTTCCTTTTCTTACTCTTTCTGCTTTTTTACCTCATTACTATGACAGGGAACGTGGGCATGATTATTCTTATCCAGCTGGACTCCCGCCTTCACACACCCATGTACTATTTTCTCAGCCACCTGTCTTTTGTGGACATCTGCTTTTCATCGGTGGTGGGTCCCAAGATGCTCAGTGACTTTTTTGCTGAAAGGAAAGCCATCTCTTTCCTGGGATGTGCCCTGCAACAGTGGTTCTTTGGTTTCTTTGTGGCCATTGAGTGCCTTCTCCTGGCGTCCATGGCCTACGACCGCTATGTGGCCATCTGTAACCCACTGTTGTATTCAGTCGCCATGTCCCAGAGGCTCTGCATACAGCTGGTGGCTGCACCATATGCGGTTGGTTTCCTAAACACCATGACTCACACAACGGCTGCTTTTCGACTTCCCTTTTGTCGCTCCAACATTATCAATCATTTCTTCTGTGACATGTCTCCCCTTCTTTCTCTTGTGTGTGCTGACACCCGGATCAATAAATTGCTAGTTTTCATTGTGGCTGGAGCTGTACTCGTTGTCAGCAGCCTGACCATCATCATCTCTTATTTTTACATCCTAACTGCCATCCTGAGGATCCGCTCTGCTGATGGGCGGCGTAAAGCCTTTTCTACCTGCTCGTCGCACCTCACGGCTGTCTCCATCTTGTATGGGACTCTCTTCTTTATCTATGTGCGGCCAGGGGCAATTTTTTCTCTGGACCTCAATAAAGTGGTGTCCGTGTTCTACACAGCAGTGATCCCCATGTTGAACCCTCTCATCTACAGCTTGAGAAATAAAGAAGTCAAAGCCGCTATGGGTAGGATAATCACGAAGATGAAGTTTTTCATCATAAATTAAATTCCCATCAAGACCAGAGAATATATGAAAGGGAAAGCTTCTAGTCATAATTACCTGGCCATCATCCCAATATGCTAAACAATTTGCAGAATTTGGGGATGGCATCTTTCTATCTTTCATACAACTTTTCAAAGTTTATTTATTTATGTCCATCAGTGAACAGGGGATGGATTCTGCAGCAGGGTCTTCACATGGCAATCCATCCCCAGTCTCCCCCAGCTCAGATCACCAGCATGCATTCCTGGTATGCTGAGGGAGGTCCCAGGACACGATCCCAGAAGGTTTCCCATGTAGGTGTAGTTGAGTTATCACTGCACCAACATCCGGCCTCTCCATCTGACTTTTACTACTTACTTTTTTTTTTTTTTGAAAGATTTTTGCTATATGGCATGTGTGCTTGCTGGAGAGACAGAGAAAAAGAGAAGTTAAAAGTAAGGTACAAAAATGTGAATGGGAAAATTGGAAAATTTTTAGAATTCAGAGGCCATGGGTATTGGGCAGTCAGAAATAAATTAAAATACAGAAAACTTATAGCCTGTTTTCATGTTAGTCTTTTTTGTTTCCATTTTTTTTTAAAGAACGTAATAGATGAATTTTGAAAATCTGCTCCTTAGAAAATATTTTGAACAATTCAAGAGAAATTATAATTATCAGGAAAGGTAAAATGATGTGTGAAAAGTATCCCTTTGGTATGAATTGAGGCATTTTTAACCTTGGTAGGTGGGCGTGATCTAAAAATATAAAATTTGTCTCTTGATCATAGAATAATCTACATCTGGGTAGAAGAGAAAAAAAAGAATCAAGGTAAAACACATCTGAGTACTGACAGAAGGAAAAACTAGGGCATAGATTTAGCTCAAGCGCTTGCCCCAATAGATTTCATGCTGAGGTTCCTGGAGAGGCAAATGTTTTCTTAGTCAATATCGATGCAATAACTGCTAAAATTCTTTCTTTCCACTCTAGGCAGAGTGGAATCTGCTTTAAGTATTGTGGTTCTTCCAAGGAAAGCTCTTTACAGGGATAGACAACAGAGTATTTTGCATTTAGCGAGGGTGAGCAGGCTGTGCAGTGAACTGTAGAATAAGATTTATGGAGATGATAAATAGAGTCATGATTTCAATGCCGCAATTGCCCCAGAGAAAAAGAATGAGTCAACAAAAAACAACCTAGAAAATTGCCAGCTTAATGGTAGGACAAATCCGAAAATATCAATAATAATGTTGAATGATAACTTCCAGGATTTAAATGGAAAGATAAGACCATTGGACACTGCAAATTCAAGAGAACGTGAGACTGAACCGGTGAAATAGAATTTTATGACTTTTGACTAAAACATTACTGATTTTCTTCTATGCTTTGTTTTCTAGATTTAAGGGTTTTTGTTTTCTTGTGAGCTGTTGATAGGTTCAGCAATTTGTTAATTTTTTCTGTTTTTTAAATTGAAACATAAACATTTTTTCCTTTCTGACTGACCCCTCTGGAACTGGAAAATATTTGTGAACATCCTTATTTTGGGGCAGAAATGTTATTTGCATAAGTTCAATAATATCGGTTGCCTTGCATCAGAAATGGGAAATACTGGTTATTGCCAGGGCTTTGACTGGAATGTCCTATCTGAAGACAGGACCAGAAAGCTAAGGAACTAAGGCAGATCTCAAGAAAGTCAACAGATTATCTTGGAAAAACTGCCTGGTATCATAAACAGTTCTGCCTAGCAGGTAAGTAATAATGTCACTTCCTGACAGGCCCAAAAATGTTTCAAGTACAGGTACTTAACGGCACTGACAGATAGTAAGTTCCTGACTTGGCTCAGTAGCCATGGGAGGCTTTTTAAAGAGTCAAATCTGAAGTTTCTTATAATAGGGTCTATCAAAGCCAATTAAAACAATTCGTATTCTTATGGGGCTTTGTGCAAACAACAGACCAAAATGAAATTAAATTTATTATTATTATTATTGCAAATAAATTACTTTATGCTTCTGTTTAGTTAAAGGGGAATGGAGAGAGAATAAAATGTTTTAGAAGAAAATCACAATGAACTTGTTACTAGATTTTAGCTTTGTCCATATCTGTTCCTTGACTTTAAGTCTTATTCACATTTTCCTTAACATTTTTGATTCTGATTTATTAAAGCTACAACTGTTTTTCTTGAAGTTAAAAAATAAATACATAACAAACATAAATAAAAAACATACCTACTTAATAACTGCAGTAAGCTCTATAGCCTCAGCCAGGTGCTACTTTGTAGTATGTTTATTCTACTCACTGAGGTTTATGCCTAAGTCAGACGTGTGTTCATAGATATGTTTATATCCACTGCATGTACTTTTGAAAGTATTTAGTTTAAGTTTAATTTTGTGAATCAGTAAAATGTGAAAAAAAAACATGGAAAGCAACTGTAGACATCAATGACAGTGTGGGAGGAGAGTGAGATATGGCAGAGGGTGAGAAGGAGGGAATCAAGGGCGAAAAATGTGGAATATATCAGACACAAGAAATAGAAACTTATTTGTTGAAGATAACATGCATGGTAATATCTTTGATTGAGCCAATATATAGTATAATATATTCTGGATGGGAAAACTCATTTTTTCTGCTTCAATGATATTCAGTGAATGAATGTAAAATAAATAAATTTTAAAAGTTTAAAAAAGGAATGAGCCATGAGCTAAGTAATCAAAGAGACAGAAATAATGCCAATTGAATGTGATCAAAAGGACTCATGAGATGAGCCGTCTCCAATGTGAATGTATGGGCTTCTGACAGAAAGCTACTTCTAGTTTGTCTTTTCTGAAAGGAAAATAATCAGGGTTCTGGCTGTCCCTTATAGCAGGGTTTCTTCGGATTCTTGTCACCCATTGTATTGTATATACACTTCCTAGAGTTCAGCTCTGCTTCCACAGTTGCTGGATCAGAGTGGTGGGTGGGTTTTATTGTTGGGTTTATAAACACCATAATATTTCATGACAGTCATTGATTTCCAACTTTCTCCATGATCATTTCTTACACATCTACCTACTGTTCAACACTGGATATTATGATACCTCATCCAACATATTTTTTACATTATTATGATTTTTAATGGTATAAAATAACTAAATACCATAATGAATCCCTGTCTCCATCATCCAGGTTGCTACCCTTTAATTATAAATTTACCTGAAATTACAGCCAAATTCAGTGGCCTAACCATATGGACAGTACTTTATTTTTTTACTTCTACTGTGAGAATCCATTCTGCTGCTGACCCACATAGCCTCCTCATCTTGCTTTTAGCATAACTAATCTCTATTCTGGATGGGGATCATTACTACGAATATTAATTACATACATCAGGTTTTTTTGGCTCACTCTAAAGGAGAGTCAGAGTTCTGAATTGGGATGTCACTGATAATACCATCATAGAACTCTCTATAAGAAGATCTTTTGTTTAGACATAAATTCATATTCAGTCTAGGAAATGAGGGTGGGGAAGGAGCTTCCAGGCAAAGCAAATAAACTTGGAATAATCCCATGATTTTAGGTCACTTAAGAAGGCTTCTGCATAGACGAGGAATAGCTGCCTAACATAATTTTTGTTCCTACCATTTTGGCTACCATCCCTGTTCCCTGGAGGAGAGAAATAAAAAGTCAAACCTCATGCTTAGTGAGTCAAATTGTGCTACCGGAATATTCCTCTTCATCGTGACTTTGAACCACATATATTTCCTCAGAGCTCCATTATTGATGAATCTCTGTACCCACGAATGGTTCTTGAGCACTCTGTTGTCTGCAACCCCACTCCACTGCTGTGAATTTCCAGGAGTAGAATTTCTTAGCATCTAAGTTTAATATTGTGAGGCATACTCATATATCTGTTGACTTCTTTCTGTGATTATGGACTGGGAAAAATGTGCAACATTTCAAATTCAAACAAACAACAGCAAACCACTTTCACCTAAGTTCACCAACCAAGCAGCCAGTACTATTGCACCCTGGCTTTTGGAATCCAAGTAGGAAGCTATGTGTAGCCTGGGACCCAAAGGATCCTCTGCAAGCCCACTGGGAGTGTCAGATGACACTGAGCACCACTGAGCCATCTGAGGGAGGGTTACCTCAGAGTAAGGCCAGGGAATTTATTCACGGTCATCCAGTGGCTACCTTGGGTCTCAACAGTAATTCATGAAGGTCACAGTCCTGCAACCTTATGTCTCCTAACGTTGGAAGCCCTGGGGAGCTGTAGTGATGAGAGAAATAATGTAGGTTGCAGATCATGGACTCATTCATCTCATAATGTTTGGTGACATTGCCAGGATGGACTTTACTGTATCTTATGTTTCAGTCAAAGGAAAAAAGGTTTGCAAACAATTTAAGAAAGAGTTTCTGATCAAGAAAGGGAGACGTAGAGCTGACTGTGTACCCTTGTGCGTCTAATATATTGTTTGGTGCAAACCCAGTTTTCAGAATGGATCAGGTGATAATGGGTCCCTTTAGATATTAAAATCTTCCCTGAGACACTTTGGAATTGTATGCGTAGATACTACTATTTTTTCCCAAGGTTTTTGATTTTTTTTATGGGTAGCTCATCCAAATATAGACTATTAGACACCTTTGTTTGGAAGGGGGCGCTGTCTGAACTCAGGTGGGTCAGTAACTGCAATGCCCTTGAATAATTTCAATGCCAAGTATAATGAGAATGCAAGCAGATCTCCCTGTGCTGACAAAGAGCAGACTTGTCTGTAGCCTCACAAGAGATGCTCCTGGGTGTGATGACAGGTTTCGTGCTCTCAGAGATTCCGGAAATTGCTTTCTCTGACCAAGGCTTTTAATCACTTCTTTTAATGACAAGGCAAACAAAAACATTTTTAAAATAATTATTTATTTAGTTTTATTTATTTTTACTACCATTATTATTAGTTTAATTTACTATAGGGCATGTGCTCTCACCAGAATGATAGAGAGTAAGGTAGAGAGAGAAATAGAGATAGTTAGAGAGAGAGAGAAAGTAAGAAAGCAAGCTATCAGGTGTGGGACTTGAACCATGATAGGTCATGTGGGAGTCCATAACCTTAAGCACCATTCTATCTGTTGGCCCCCCCCAAATATTTTTTATGAATTGAGAAAATGTTTCAACTTATTTAAATTACTATATCATTTAATGTATAAGTTGAATTAAAAAGTCTTTCATCTAATAAGAATAGAAACTATATGTTTCTAAATTTGTTGTCACCTAGGAAAAGTGATAAAAATACATTTTGAGGGGGTATACAATCCTTGCCAAAATTCAAAATATGTTTTTCAAAATATTGTACAATACTTGAATAATAGAATACAAAGAAGTTATAATTCCACTACTCACATATTAAAAACAGAGGCTATTTTAATATGTTTCTTTCTGATATTTTCCATATATGTATAGTATATACAGAATTCAAGAATATATAACTACACATAGTTTATTTTATAAACAATAGGATCTTAAAAACACATATGTTGTTGTAATGTGATTTTATTTGCACAGGTTATCTATTTAAGCATGTTAAATCTATTGTATTTATTCTTATGGTATTTTCCTATGTGTGTATGTATGCATATACAATATTTTTATAACAAGATTTGATAATATGTATTATTTTGGCACATTTATAACTAAATCATAAATTATAAACAGCTTTAAATATTTTTTAGTCTTCTTCATAGGATTTTTTAATTGTGGGACCAGCAGTTAGCATAATGGCTATGTCGCTGGACTCTCACGTAGTCGACCATGGTTCAAGTCCCGGACCTGGTGGCTTAAAACTCACGCTGGGTGCGTGTGCGTGCGTGCCCAAGATCCCGAGAGGAGAATGAAGGAGAAGGGATTGCGGTGTGGCCATCCGCCCTGGTGGGTGATTTCTCGCTTTCTGTCTCTCTGTCTCTTTCTGTCTATGTGGCGAGTGCACGTGCCCTATAGCAAAAATCTCTCTCTAAAAAAATGATTTTTTAATTGCAAAAAAAAGTGTTAACAAGTATGTATGTAGTAAATCCTAATTGGTAGGCATTATTCCGTGTTCTGAGTCTATAGCAGTAAACAAAAGAAGCCTCCCTTTAGGGGCTTATGTTCTGTGAAAGAAAGAGAGGTATGAAGTTAGAGGCAGACTAGCTAGGGATTAGTACAGAGTATGACAGGATGGACTATATCTTGGGATAAAGGCAAGATCATGGAGCTAAACATTTAATGAACACAAAAACGGAAAGTTACCTGTCAATGATAGTGTAGATGGTAATAACTTTGAGTGGGCCAATAGACAATGTATTCATGCTGGGAGAAATAAATAAATCAGAAAAAAATTTAAAAGAAAAAAAATCATGACGCTATTATCTAATGGGATTGGAATTCTACCTCAGGTCCCTAGACAGTAAAATTTAGGTTTTTAGCTATTAAAATAATGCCAGCATAGTAGTAAGATCCTCTAGAATCATCTGAGAAGTCAATTAAATTACATTTACCTCTAAAGAGACATCCCATCTTTCATTCTCTGCTTGTTTAATAGAAGCCCCATATTTAGCTGGGTACACTGCAACCAAGATTAAAGATCAGATTTCATTCTCCCTTGTAGGTGGCTGTTGCCCTGTGATCAAATACTAATCAATGTAAGTGAAAGATTTGTAAGGTGCTTCTGGGAATGCTCCTTAAATTCTCCCATTAAACATTTATGGAATGCAGATTTAATGGATTGCTCTCAAGCAATCACCTGTGTCCTGAGGAAACATTTAGGTTCATGACATCACCTATCAGCTATATCAGCCCTACACTGGCTACTTCCCGACTTGTTCTATGAGAAGGAAAATAAACTCTTTAAGCCACTTGCTTAAGATACTATTACTTTAGATCTTCTATCACATGTAGGCAGACCTAATCCAAACTGAAATAAATCTTTCTTTTGGAGGGAAAAGATACCCTCATGAACTCTTGGTTGACTACTGGCTTAGATTTTAAGTGTCAAAGCATTGAAATAGAATACAATTGGGAAAATATAGTTGGAAGGTTTATACTCATTTCCCCTGTCATTATTTGATACCTTTAAGGAGAAACACGAAATGTCTATTTGCCCCAATTTTTGTTTACTGAGCGTATCTGAGTTCAGGGTACTGGTGTTCTCTGACTTCCCCTTCCTGATTACCAGCTTACTTCTCTGGTTTGGGAGATGCAGGAACTCGTGACTGGCAGCCCTATTAGGTGTGGAAGCAACAAGCTCTCTGCATTCAGGGAGCGATTCTGTTAACAGAAGGAAAAAAGGAGCTCGGATTGGGCAAACAAACACATTGTAAATGGAAGTTTGAGAACAGAAACAAAGATTTAAAGATGTTTGGAATGTGAAAGAAAGTGGTAATACATAATATTGTCACACTTTTTTGGGTTCTTTACCAATCTAAGAAATAGTCTGTAAAATAACTTATTGTTAGTACTTCTAGATTCAAGAGTGTACATGTACTAGAGAGAGATGGAGAGAGAAAGAGGGAAATTTACATTTAAATATGAATGACTCTATTACATTTAGATTTTACAAGTGAGGCTACATATTGTAAAACTCAAAATAAACACCGTTATCTGGGACCAGCAGTTAACATAATGGCTAGGTCTCTGGACTCCCATGTAGTCGACGGTGGTTCGAGTCCCAGATCCAGTGGCTTAAACTCACGCTGGGTGCGTGTGCGTGCGTGCCCAAGATCCCGAGAGGAGAATGGAGGAAAAGGGATTGCAGCATCGTCATCCCCGCTAGGGGGTGATTTCTCACTTTATGTCTCTCTGTCTCTTTGTCTTTCTGGTGAGCACACATGCCCTCTAGGAAAAAACCTCTCCAATAAATAAATAAATAAATAAATACAGTTATCTAAAATTATAGATACTTAAAATTTGAATATACTCATATTTTAAATGAGGTAACATTTTCTAAGCTATTTTATTATTAGCAGAATTACTGTGGTATTATAGGTAAGTGCTCAGGAGATGGTGGCTGATGTTTTATTAGTATAACTATAGACGTTTTTGTTTAATAAAATTTTATATGGCTATTTTTATAGATATTAGAAGGGCATAAGAGACCATCTTCTCTGGATTAAAGGTTGTAAAATTATAGTGGTCTAGAAATAGAGAAATTCTTCCTTATCATATGTTCTAAAGAGATACTACTATTTTTTAAGTGTACTTATTGAGAGAGAGAGAGAGAGACAGAGGAACAGGTACCCTCGACAGGTCTCAAGTCCTCTAGCCAGAGCTGGGATCATGAGCACGCCAGGTGGGTTCAGGTAGATCCAAGACCTGAACCTGCAGCCTCTCTCAGAACTTTACAACATACAGCAGTGTCCTATTGCCTGAGCTTATTTATTTATTTTTTTTATTTTTGACAGAATCTTTTCATGTGATGCCTCGGCCTCAGTCCTTCAGGTAATTGGGACTGCAGGCTGCCACATCATACCTGGCCTTTTCTGAGTCCTGCTGTGTTGCCTGTACAGTCAGTGAGCACACAATCCTGCCTCATCCTCCCAGGGAGCTGGGAGAACACGTGCGTGCCACTGCACCTGCTTTCAAGAATGACGGAGAATCAAATCTGGGCCTCCCATGTGACCTCAGCCTGCTAAGCAGCTACTGCAGCTGGGCTGAGATAATGCTCTTCATCATCACAAGTTAGTATTGACACACTATAATTATTCAATAACAGTTATACCAACTGAACATATTCAGCTTTTGCTTTCTTCAGGAGACATTTTGAAAGGAATGTGATGAAGGAGTCATTTATTTTTTGCCTTTGTGTTTTTGTTTTGTAATCAGTATATTAAGGAGACATTCATACAGCTCAAGAATTGCTTAAATTCTATTAAGCCAGATTTAAGTATGTGAACATATGATGACTTTAAAACATACAATGAAAACTATTCATCATAATCTACTATCCTACCAACATCAAATTATGGTTACTTTGAAGCATAAGTTCAATGGTTTAAAGTAAACCTGTAATACCTAATAAACACCTTTCTATATTGCACATGCAAATTACTTCTCCATGTAAAGGTTGTTTCACTTTATAAGTTACCCAGCCCAGAAGTCGCTACTAGGGGGGGATTTTCATGGTCCAAAGGGAAGGGGGGGTGGGGGGATTTGGGAGCAATCAGGACTGGTCACATATACACACACACACTGTGTGTGTGTGTGTGTGTGTGTGTGTGTGTATTTATATTTATTTATATGTGTGTATATATATATTTGTATGTATTTTTATATTTAAATGTATATTTTACGAAAAGACACAATAGAAGGGAGTGCAATTCTAGAGTGTAAGCCCTCAAGAAGCAGCATATTATGATAAACCCCTTTAGAAAAGTCTCATTTCTTTAAAAAATTTTTTTTAACTTTATTATTTTATTTTATTTATCTGTTTATTTTCATTTGACCAGAGAAGGACAGTGAAAGAGAGAAAGCAAGCCACCAGATCCAGGTCTTGAACCACAGTTGGCCATGTGGGAGTCCAACACCCTTAACCACCGTGCCACTTGCCAGCCCCTGTAAAGGTCTCATTTCTATCACCGAAGTCACAGGCTAAATTATATATTATGCCATCCATCTTCAAGTTGAGGCAATAGAATAAATGCAGAGGCATCACAGTGAATCCCACTTAATACAAATAACTACACAGACCAACACACACTTTCCTATACATAGTTTTTATTTTTCTCCTGATCACCAGTTTAATACAGGATTTTAATTTCATAGCTTGACAAAGAGGGGTCATACACTGAAGTCAATACATGTATCTAGCATTTCAGTCTAAGTTCATCCAGGTACATAGCTGAAATCAATGACAAGGAATGGCCTAACAAATGCTAGGGGAACTTTGGAGTTTTTACAGCTATTAAAACTGCATCTTGCACAGTGACGTCATCATACAGACAGGGCGAAGTCAGTTTTTTTTTTTTTTTTTTTTGGAGAGGTTTTTGCTATAGGGCGCGTGCGCTCACCAGACAGAGAGAGAGAGAGAGACATAGAGACAGAAAGCGAGAAATCATCCCCCAGAGGGGATGGTCACGTACACATGCCCGGTGTGAGTTTTAAGCCACCGGGTCCGGGACGCCAAGTGCGGTCGACTACGTGGGAATTCAGCGACATAGCCATTACGCTAACTGCTGGTTCCCGCGAAGTCAGCTTTTTTTTTTTTTTTTTTTTCTTTTTCTTTTTTCTTTTTTTGGAGAGGTTTTTGCTATAGGGCGCGTGCGCTCGCCAGACAGACAGAGAGAGACAGAGAGATAGAAAGCAGGAAATCACCCCCCAGGGGGGATGGCCACGCCGCAATCCCTTCTCCTCCATTCTCCTCTCGGGATCTTGGGCATGCACGCACACGCGCCCGGCGTGAGTTTAAGCCGCCGGGTCCAGGACTCCAACAGCGGTCGACTACGTGGGAGTCCAGCGACATAGCCATTACGCTAACTGCTGGTCCCCCGCGAAGTCAGCTTTTATATTTGCGTTTATTCTTCATTGAACTTTTAACACACCACTATAGGTGAATATTAAAACAAAATATGAAATAGTGAGCATATTATGGTTATAGTCCTTCACTAATTGACTACTGCATATAAAATAACAGCAGTGACTGTTATTTATTAGCCCCATTGAGAGGTTTGACACTGAACACTGCCTAGGGGATGATGCTCATCAACCTCATACATGTCTCCATTGTAATGACGCTGTCTTTCCTGATTTGGATCAAAGTCCACCAGTTCTACCTGGTCCATTTCATCTGTCTCTTCTACTTCCTTCCTCTCAGGTAGAAGTTTTACCAGCAAAGAGACTTTATCATGACAGAAAGCCACTCTCTGGGAAGTTTACCTTAAATTTGATGATTAGGTGACCCTTTTCTATGGTCTATGATAAATTTGCACGTCTTCATTCAACACACACTTGATATCTTCATGCTTGACAATTTTACCTGGATGAGAAGTAATGACTATGGTTCAGCTGTCAAGAGTGGAAATTAGCACCAGAGAAATGTGGAGTTCTCTGTTGAAAACTGTATATGTGTATGTATGTTGTGTGCATCATGGTGGGGACTTTGTGTGGAATGTGAATTTAATCTGAGAAAGAAAAAAAAAAAAGAGTGGAAATTGGCTTTTGGAAGCCACACAATGCTTCAATCAGCCGTATGTCCACTCACATGAAAAGGTCTTCTCCTCGTCAAGTAAAAACAGCATGATCTTTCTGATCTAGGACAATGATAATATCTCTTGGCTCCAGTCCTGGTTCTTGGTCTCCTTCACCATGGAATGTTATCTTCTGGCCATCTTTCATGCCTTTGTCCATATGAACTGCTAGAATCTGAATCTTCTTTCCTCTAACTATCTTCCTTCTATTATAACTTATACATCTATCTTTAAGACTGATCCTGGGCTGGCAAGTGGTGTGGTGGTTAGGGACGCTGGTTCCCACATGGCTGACTACGATTCGAATTCCGGCCCTGGCAGCTTGCTTTCTTGTTCTCTGTGTGTCTCTCTCTCTGTCTCTCTGTCCCTCTCTGGTCAAATTAAAATAAAATTCTTTAAAAAGAAAAAGGCTGATCTGTTCCCCATGGCTTTGGCACTCCATGCATACAGGTTAAATTTGCTCAACCATTCCAAGTCCTATCTGATGAGATTTGCATTCCAATACCTTGGCAATTGAGGACAGTGCTCTACTGCTCCTTTCTTTTTTTTTTTTTTTTTTTTTTGGAGAGGTTTTTGCTATAGGGCGCATGCGCTCGCCAGACAGACAGAGAGAGACATAGAGACAGAAAGCGAGAAATCACCCCCCATGGGGGATGGCCATGCCACAATCCCTTCTCCTCCATTCTCCTCTCGGGATCTTGGGCACGCATGCACACATGCCCGGCGTGAGTTTTAAGCCACTGGGTCCAGGACGTGAACCGCGGTCGACTACGTGGGAGTCCAGTGACATAGCCATTACGCTAACTGCTGGTTCCCTACTGCTCCTTTCTTATCACCTCCGCCTTCACCATTTTCTACAGCTAGTGAGCTCAGGTGCATGAGCTGTGTGCGGCTTGGGCAGCTGCTACTCCTCAACTTCTGATCACACGTTCTGGAAATTTCCGAAGAATACATTCTTAAGGTCAATTAGTCCTTTTTCACTTTATCTGTTAATAAAGAGTCCCTCGATGTGACCTTATATATTGAATTTTTCAAAGCCTACTTTTATGTATTAGTCTAATTTTAGATCATGATTGTGAAATTTTATTTTTACAATTAGCATGCACTTCCAGTACTCATGGCATATAAACGTTCACATTCTTTGTAAAACATCTTTTTTCCCCCCTTTTCTTTACCTCTTTAATCATTTCTTGTTACGGGCTCAGTAAATACAGATGTGTTCAAATAAAGGGTAGACAGCATTCCTAGTAAGCTTCTTCTAAAAACTGTTTCTAGATTTCATCAGTAGATGGCAGCATCAGCTTAATAATAAAAATAAAATTATCCATTAATGTTTCTTTCAATAGTTGAAAAGAACTAGAATGGTGGGCTTGGAAAAGCTTGCAAAGTCTAAGAATAAATTTGGGAGGCAGTAAAATCGTATACAAATTTTGTGTGTTTGTGCCTATGCACAGATAGCCCATAGGAAAGGAATGATGCTTCCATCAGATTCTCTAAAGTTTGTGGCACATAAGACTTTTAAACCTTCAATCTACTTCAACATTCGTATCTTTCTGATTGCAAAACTAAAGTATAAAGAAGGGAGATGATTTTTTAATAATATGTAACAAAATTATGTCACACCTGTTCTAGAAAACACTTAGTTCAGAGCTTTTGACTCCCTTGGCAAACATTTTAATAGCTCCTTACATCATCATAACAACAATAAATAACAATTGTTCTTACCACATGAGTGATAACTGTAATAGGAGATGAATTTACTAATTGGCTAGATTTAACAGTTGCACAATGTTAATATTCTTTCAAACATTGTGTTGTAGGTACACAATAAATATGCTAATTCAAAAAGTCAAATTAAATAAAGAGCTTTGGATCTGGACACCCATTCCAGTGAAGGGCCTTTCCATAAGGCAGGCTCCTTGCAGCTGGAAGGCTTTGCAGCTGAGACCCGTGGCTCATCCCTTCCCCCACTCACCTTTGAATTCTCAGCTGGGTTGCTTCAGACTTTGAGATGACCTTGTGCCCCTCCCCACAGCATTCAGACATTCTTTCCTGCACTGAGAGACTGAGCTGCAAAGAGATTGTGGCTTTCAATAACAAGCACAGCTGATATATACATATCCATGAACACAAGTCTGATTTTAGGCATAAACCTCAGTGAGTAGAATGAACATACTACAAAGTAGCACCTAGCTGGGGCTATATAGCTTACTAGAATCATCAAACAGGTATTTTTAATGCATTTTTTTTTAATTTCAAGAAAAACAGTTTTTGCATATTTTTTCCCTGAAACATTTTTTAAAAATTAATTCATTTGCATTCATTCCCTAAGCATCATCACAGCGTATGAAATGTGATTTCCCATCCAGAATATATTGCATAGTGGCTTAATCATACATGTTATCATCAATAATTTTCCATTTCTAGCTTCATATATATAAGGTCGTTACTGAATCAATAAAATGTAGGGCGAAAAAGACATAGAAAGCAACCATGGATACCAGAGACAGTGTGGGAGGAGAGTGGGACATGGCAGAGGGTGAGAGATAGAAAATCAAGGATGGGAAAAAAAGCAAAACATACAGGAAACAAGAAAAGGAAAATTATTTGTTGATGATAACACGTATGTTGATATGCTTTATTGAGCCATTATACAGTATATTCTGGATGGAAAATCTCATTTTGTATGCTATAATGATGTATAGTATATGAATGTAAATAAATAAATTTAAATTAAAAAAAAAGATTGTGGCTTATCCCCTGCCACATCCCTCTGAATACTAAGACCAGCATTTTCTAAATCACGAGGTACACAACGTGTGCCACAGGATCCCTTCTATTTTACTGAATTAAAGCTGAGCAGCTCAGTCTCAGGTACACCTGTTCTCTAGAAATGGGGAGGACTTTGAATCATCCAAGACCAGTGACAACAGTGCAGGTTGCTGGTGAGCATCAGGGAGGTAGAGCAGCAGAAATCACTAATCACCTACTCCTGCACACCTTTGATGCTCAGAATTTACTTGAAGAATTTAGGAAGGAATATATAAATCACCAGATGGCTAGAAACCATCAAATAGGTACAAGAAATATGAGCAACCAACAAAATGTCTCTCTTCCAAAGGAAAAAATCAATTACCCAACATCCACAGACAACATAGTGGAACTCATGGAAATGTCAGATAGACAATTCATATTTATAGTAACCAAACTAAATGAGATGCAAGAGAAAAAAAGACAAACTATAGGAGATGAGGAAGGCCTTTTATGATGTGAAAGAAGAAATAGAGACCATAAAAAATCAAATGGAGTTGTTCGAGATAAAGACTGTGATACAGAAAATTAAAACCTCCCTCAAAAGTCTTAAAAGCAGATTAGATCACACAGAAGATCAAATCTCAAATGTAGAAGATAAAACCTATAACCTACAAAAAATTAACAAGACTGAGAAAACCAAATAAAAAGGGTACAATATACAAGAAATACTAGGTACCATCAAGCACCCAAACATCTTGATAATCAGTATTCCAGAAGATGAAGAAGAAAATAAAAAGGACATTGATAATGTATTCCATGACATTCTAGAAGAAAACTTTTCAAACCTAGAGAGGCATTCAAATATCTAGACCCAAGAAATACAAAGGACATCAAATAGTATTAACCCAAGAAGACCTTCCAAGGCACATCATAGCCAGATTGGCCAAAACCACAGACAAACACAAGATCCTAAAATTTGCAAGAGAGAAACATTATGTTATTTACATAGATTATTCCATCAGGCTAACATCAGACCTCTCATTAGATACAATACAGGCAAGGAAAGAATGAGGAAATAGAGTCAAAGGGTTAAATGAAAAGCAATTTCAACCAAGATTACTGTACCTGGCAAGATTGTCTTTCATATTGGAAAAAAAGATTAAAAAAATTCTCAGATAAACAAAACCTGAAAGAATTTACCAATACCAGACCAGCTCTCCGAGAAGTTCTAAAGGGATTGCTATACAGGAAAACTAAAGTCAGACAGACAGATATAAGAGAAAAAAAGTAACCAAGAACATGGCTCATTTAATGACAGGAACATTGATATGATAATAACATTGAATGTTAATAGATTAAATTCTCCAATCAAGTGATATGGACTGACTGATTGGATTAAAAAAAAACAGAAACCCTCTATCTGTTGCCCATGAGAAATGCACCTTATGGATAAAGACATATGTAGACTAAAGTAAAGGGCTGGAAAAAATATTCTATGCAAAAAGAAATTTAAAAGGGGCTGGAATCACAATACTGATTTCAGACAAAATAGGCTTAAGACAAAAAATTGTCAGAAGAGACAAAGAAGGGCATTATATAGTAGTAAATGGGCTAATTCATCAAGAAGACATAATGCTTATAAATATTTATGTACCCAGCTCAGGCACATTGAAACATGTGAAGGAAAGACTGCTAAAGCTAAAAGGAAGATAGGTTACAATACTATAATTGTTGTGATCTCAACACCCCATTATCTCCTTTAGACATATCTTCTAGACAAAAATAAGCAGAGAGATACTGGACCTAAACAATACAATAAATCAAATGGGGTTGATATGCATCTATAGAACTTTCCACCCTAAGACTACTAAATATACATGACAAGGCACAGATCAAGCCTTTACAGATTCAAAGGCATAGAAACTATATCTAGCATCTTCTCTGACCATGATGGAATTAAATTTCATATTAATTTAAGGAAAAATCCTCTAAAATATGCAAACGCATGAAAACTAAGCAACCTACTTCTGAATGACTTTTCAACTACCGAACAAATTAAGTCTGTAATAAAAAAATTATGGAAACAAATGATAATAATACCTGAGCTTCCATAATCTATGGGAAACCACAAAAGCAGTCATAAGAGGGAAATTCATAGCAATTAGTGCACACAAGGAAAAGGTGGAAAGGTAGCAAATAGACAAGCTAATGTTATGCCTCAGAGAATTGGAAAAACAGCAACAAAAAAAAAATGCCAGGAGAAAGGAAATAATAAAGATTTAATCAGAAATAAATGAAATAGAAAATAAATGATCTATACAGAAAATAAATGAAAGCAAAAACTGGTTCTTTGAAAAGATTAGCAAGATTGACACAGCATTAGCTAGACTGATAAAGAACAGGAATGAAAGAAACCAGATTAATCAAATATATAATAAAACAGGCAACATTAAAACTGACACAATAAAAATACAAAACATCATTAGAGAATACTATGAGTGGCTATATGCCAATAAACAAGAGAACATGAATTAAATGAACAAATTCCTGGATGCATATAATTTACCAAATTGAATCAAGAGGACATAGAAAGCCTGAATAGACCCATAACAAGCCACGAGATTGAATCAATTATAAATAATGTCCCTACAAAGAAAAGCACAGGTCCTAATGGCTTCACTTTTGAATTCTACAAAACTTTTAAAACAGATAAAGACATGACAAAAAAGGAAAACTACAGACCAATATTTCTGATGAATATAGGTGCAAAATTTCTCAATAAAGACACTTGCAAATTGTATACAACGACATATAAAAATATTATTTATCACAGTCAGGTAGGCTTTATTTCAAGGATGCAAGGGTGACTCAACATAAACATAATACATCACATTAACAGAAAGAAAGATAAAAGTCATATGATCATTTCAATTGATGTAGAAAAAGCACTTGACAAAATACAACATCCTTTCACATAAGACTCTTAGCGAGACTGGTATAGAAAGGTCACCTCTCAACAATAAAAACCACATATGAAAAACTATAGCTAACATTACACTCAATTGGGAAAAACTGAAAGCTTTACGCTAAAAATGGTACAAAACAAGGCTGCCCACTTTCTCTACTGATTTTTAATATAGTGCTGGAAGTCTTAGCCAATACAATCGAAAAAGAATAATAAAAAAGGTATTCATATAGGCAAATAAGAGTTAAAAGTATCTTTATTTGAAGATGATATGATGGTATACTTAGAAGACTTAAAGGTTTCCATGAAAAAAACTTCTTGAAGTAATAAATGAATACAGTAGAGTGGTAGAATACAAAATCAACATCCAAAAATCTATAGCATTTCTATATATGAACAACAGATTGAATGAGATAGAGGTGAAGAAAGGAATCCCTTTTACCATAGGATTTTTACCATAGCCACAAAATGTCTAAGATTCCTAGAGATAAATGTAACTAAGGAAGTCAAAGACCTTTACAAATAAAACTATGAAAAATTTTAAAAAGATATCGAAAATGACACAAAAAAGTGGAAGGACATCTCATGTTCCTGGATTGGAAGAATTAATATAATCAAAATGGCAATTATATGGGGACCAGCAGTTAGCGTAATGGCTATGTCGCTGGACTCCCACGTAGTCGACCGCGGTTTGCGTCCCGGACTCGGTGGCTTAAAACTCACGCCGGGCCATGTGCGTGTGTGCCCAAGATCCCGAGAAGAGAAAGGAGGAGAAGGGATTGCGGCGTGACCATACCCCCTTGGGGGGTGATTTCTCGCTTTCTGTCTCTCTGTCTCTCTCTGTCTGTTTGGCGAGCACACGCGCCCTATGGTGAAAACCTCTCCAAAAAAAATGGCAATTATATCCAAATTTATCTATTATTATTTTTTAGAGAGAGGTTTCTGCTATAGGTCATGTTTGTTCACTGGAGAGACAGAGAGAGAGACAGAGACAAAACATGAGAAATCACCCCTGGGGGGTTGGCCATGCCACAGTCCCTTCTCCTCCATTCTCCTCTTGGGATCTTGGGCACACACACAAACATGTGCCTGACATGAGTTGTAAGTTTCTGCATCCAGGACACAAACTGCGATTGACTATGTTGGAGTCCAGTGAAGTAACCATTATGCCATCTACTGGTCCCCCAAATTAATCTACATATTTAATGCAATTCCAATGAAATTGCCAGAGACATTCTTCACAGATCTAGAAAAGACTATAAATATAGAATTTGTTTGGAATCACATAAGACCTGTGCAAGAAGAATGGAGTGGGTAGCATCTCACTCCTTGACCCCAAAATATACTTTAAAGCAGTGATAATAAAAACAGCATGGTACTGGCACAAAAACAGACAGGTGAGTCAATGGAATAGAATAGAGACCCCAGAAATAAACCCCAAAACTTACAGCCAACTGATTTTTGACAAAGGATACCAATCGATTCAATTGGAAAAGGACAACCTTTTCAGCAAATGGTGCTAGAAAAACTGGGTATCCACCTGAAGAAAGATGAAACACTATTAAAAGAATAAACTTGAGGGACCAGCAGTTGGCATAATGGCTATGTTGCTGGACTCCCATATGGTTGACCGCGGTTTGAGTCCCGGACTTGGTGGCTTAATGCTGGGTGCGCGTGCGTGCATGCCCAAGATCCCGAGAGGAGAATGGAGGAGAAGGGATTGTGGCATGGCCATTCCCCTTGGGGGGTGATTTTTCTCCTTCTGTCTCTCTGTCTCTGTCTTTCTGGTGAGCCCATATACTCTATAGCAAAAACCTCTCTAAAAACAAACAAACAAATAAAGAAAAAAACAAAACGAAAATCAACTTGAAATGGGATAAAGATCTGAACCTAAAACCTCAAACTATAAAACTACTGGTGGAAAAAACTGGGAAAACTCTGGGAGAATTGGGTTAGGCAAAGACTTCTTAAAAAGACTCCCAAAGCACAGACAATAATCCCCAAAATAGACAAGTGGGAATATATCAGAATAAGGATTTTCTGCACAGGAAAGGGTACAGTAATTAGTGTGAATTGATAGCCCTTAGAATAGGAGAATATTTTTGTAAACTATGACTCAGATAAGGGATTAATAACCAGAATACACAGGGAACTCAAGTGGCTTACCCCCAAAAATAAAATAAAAATGATTAACACAATTAAAAGATGGGAAAATGAGCTGAATAAAAATCTCTCTAAGTAAGGTTTATGTACCACCAAAAATCATATGAGGAAATACTCAACATCCTTCATCATAAGGGAGATATAGATTAAAACCACAATGAGATGCCACATAACACTCTGTCAGAATGGTGAAGATTAAAAGTAAAAAAATGATAAGTATTGGTGGGGTTGTGGTGAAAGGGGAACTCTCTTACACTGTTGGTGGGAAAAAAATTGGTCTAGCCACTGTGGAAAACAATAGAGAGTTTCCTCAATGACTTACAAATAGAACTACCATATGATCCAGCAATCCCACTCCTGAGTATCTACCCAAAGGAGAGGAGAATGCTTCGTTAGAAAAATACTTGCACATGAAAGTTTACTGAAGCTTTATTCACAGTTGCTAAGACATGGAACCAACCCACATGTCCACAAAGAGATGAATGGATTGAAAAAGTGTGGCACAAATACTACTGATTATTATTCAGTCATAAAAAACAAGTCCCTGGCATTTGATAGAAAGTGGTCGGATATGGCTTAAACTCACGTCGGGTGCGTGTGCATGCATGCCCAAGATCCTAGGAGGAGAATGGAGGAGAAGGGATTATGCCAACTGCTGATCTCTGTTGTCTGATTTTTAATCAATATGTTTTTCTTTAGAACTGCATCTCACTGTAAGGAGTGTTGTAGGCAATTCAGTACATACTTGCAGAATAACCAGGTTTCGAATGTTCACAATATAATATAATGCTAAATGTTGAAGGTGGTGAATGTGATTATATCCTTGATTTGTTTATTATATATTATATGCATGCCTTTAAAGACCATTATGTACCCTATAAAGATGTGTAATGATTATATAAATCATAAATTACAATAAACATTTAAAGAGAAAATAAAAGACCAGGTAATCTTATAAAACTCTTACATAACAGATGATGTAGGCCTTGTAAAGAGAATTTAATCAGTATTTTCAAAAATTTGCTAGAGGCCACAGTATGTTCTCTGGAGAGAGACAGCAAGAGAGAGAAAAAGAGAAAAAAGGAAAGCGAGAAAGCATTCCCCTATGTGGAATGATCATAACTGCAATCCCTTTTCTTATATCTCTCCTTCCAGGACTTTGGGCATGCATGCACACACATGTGCCCAGTGTGTTTTTCAAGCTACTGGGTCTATAACTCAAACTGTACAGTGGCCATGATGGGATGCAGCTGCCTTAGCTACCACACTACTTGCTAGTTAGCCTGATACTTTTTTTTTTTTTTAAAGAGGTTTTTTTTTTGTTGTTGTTGTTGTTGTTGTTGTTGCTATAGGGTGCATATGCTAGCTGGAGAGACAGAGAGAGAGAGAAAAAGAGAGACAGAAAGTGAGAAATCACCTCCCAGTGGGAATGGCCATGCCACAATCCCTTCTCCATTCTCCTCTTGGGATCTTAGGCATGCACACACACTTGCCACTGTGAGTCTTAAGTCGCTGGGTCCAGGGCTTGAACCATGGTAGACTACATGCGAGTCCAGCAATGTAAGCATTATGCCATTTTCTGGTCCCCTTATATTTTTTAAGATAACCCTTTAAGGTAGGAATTACTGTTATTCAAGAGAAAAGAAAACTTGAGGTTCATAAAAGTGGAATGTCTTGTCTGAAGCTATGTGGAAAGAATGGCAGACACAGAGAACAAAGTAAATTCTTCTTGGTTCTCAGTTTCTCCCTTTGATATACTGCTTCCCTTACTATATTAAGTTTTTGCCAGAAATAGAGGAATACTATCAACTTTGTTTAGTCATCTATTTTTGTGATGTATTACCCCACTCTAACCCTTACTTATATCGAATAATAATAATAATTATTATTTTTTACTAGCTAATTGCCTTAATGCATGTGTACTCACTGGAGAGAGGGGGAAGAGAGAGAGAGACAGAGAGAGAGAAAGAGAGAGAGAGAGACACAGAGACAGTGAGAAGGAAAGTGAGAAATCACCCCTCTTCCCAAGAGGGGGCAACTATTCCACAATTCTTTCCCCTACACCCTCCACTTTCCTCCCGGGATTATGAGGAGACACACACACATGTGCCTGGTGTGAGTTTCCAGTCACCGGGTCCAGGACTCAAACTGCTATTGACCATGTGGGAGTCCAGCCATATAGCCACTACACCATCAGTTGGCCCCATAAAATGATTATTATTTAGTATGTCTAGTCTTTTGTGTCCCACCTTTTCTTTTTGGAATTTTTCTTGATTTATTTTCTAGTAAAATATTTTATATAAATTTAGAATTATTCTTTTTAATAAAATTTAATTTTGAAAAACACAATCCTTATGAAAATCTGAATATTTCTCAATAAAAATTTCTATTTCTTTTTTTTTTTTTGGAGAGGTTTTTGTGATAGGGCATGTGCCCTTGTCAGACAGACAGAGACAGAGAGACAGAAAGTGAGAAATCACCCCCCAAGGGGTATGGCCATGATGAAATTCCTTCTCCTCCATTCTCCTCTTGGGATCTTGGGCACGCACGCACACGTGCCTGGCGTGAGTTTTTTTGTTGTTGTTGTTGTTTTTTTTTTTTTTTTTTTTTTTTTTGCAGAGGTTTTTCACTATAGGGCGCGTGCGCTTGCCAGAAAGACAGAGAGACATAGAGATAGAAAGCGAGAAATCACCCCCTAAGGGGGATGGCCATGCCGCAATCCCTTCTCCTCCATTCTCTTCTTGGGATCTTGGGCTTGCATGCACATGCGCCTGGTGTGTTTAAGCCGCTGGGTCCAGGACTTGAACCACAATCGACTACATGGGAGTCCAGCGACATAGCCATTACACTAACTGCTGGTCCCAAAAATTTCTACTTCTATATAAGTTTGTTGACTAACTTATTTTAATTAGTGATTTTTTTCCTTGATAATTCCTTACCAAATAATACTAAAAAATCACATAACAGGTTTTTTTTTTTTTTTGTCATTAACATAGTTCAGTTTATAATAAGCTCATTTCTGGCAGACACTGATCAATTCCTTTTTTTTTTTATTTGGAGAGGTTTTGGTTATAGGGTGTGTGTGCTCACCAGAAAAATAGAGACAGAGAGACAGAAAGCGAGAAATCACTCCCTGGGGGGATGACCATGCTGCAATCCCTTCTCCTCCATTCTCCTCTCAGGATCTTGGGCACGCACGCACACACGCTTGGTGTGAGTTTAAGCCACTGGGTCCGGGACTCAAACTGTGGTCGATTACGTGGGAGTCCAGCAACATAGCCATTACACAAACTACTGGTCCCGATACTGATCTATTTCTAATACATATTAATCCATTTAATTCTCATAATAATCCTGAAGTCTAAATGTCCTGAAGTCAAACTACCTCTAGTTTGCAAAGAGAACACTAAAGTTCAGAGAGGTTAACCCACTTCTTGACTTCCCACATCTTATTGGAAGAGCTCAACCTAATAAATTCTCTTAACTCTCTCCCCTTTGGCAGCTCCTGACTCTTCATTGTCCTGGAGGATATCGTGAAACTGCATGCATTTTCATGTCTATCTACAGTTTCTGGGTAACTGCAGCTCTCTACCTGCCTTGCTGTGGTTCTCTCTTCTGTTTCTTTGATGACTTCTAAAATCATTTTCTGACATTGTTGAAGCTCCAGGCATTTCTACCTTTCTTCTAATTTTCAACAGGTTTTTTTTTTAGGTTTATCCATCTATGAAAGAGAAGTGCTTGCCAATATGTCTCCAATTCCTTACCCTGGAATTTACAAATTTACCAGTGTCCACATGCATCCTTTCTTACTTTCTCTACTACAAATGGAAGGGGCAGGGTGGGACCCATAGTGTCCTACATGAGCTGAAAACAAACTTGAGTGCCTGGGGCTTTTGCCCTAAGTGACGAGTGGGCAGTGCTCCCTCATGTTTTCTTCACCATGACAGTCAAGTACATAACTGGTTTGTGTTCTTCAGTTTGGTGAACTTCAATGAAAAACTTCAACTTTTGGGAAGAATCTATCTCAATGACTTTTTATTTGAAAATTTTGAAAATTTTTATGAGCAACCAAGTTTTCTTCTCAGTGTTTTGGTATTTCCTTGACTCATTCTTTGACTTGTTCCTCTTTTCTCTTTTCTGTTTTCCACTAGGTCGATTAACTGTTGACTAAATTAAAAAAAAAAAAAAAAGGGACCAGTGGATAGCATAATGGTTACTGGACTCCCACGTGGTTTACCACAGTTTGAGTCTCTAAAAGAAAAAAAAAAAGGTAAAAAAAATTAATCAATAGGCCCTACTAAACTTTCTCTTTTTTTGCCTATATCCTTACAGAAAGATAATTTCTGCAGCATTATTTCATTGGAATGTATAAGAATTATAGTTAAATGAAAATCTGTGATGCCGTTTCATTTGAAAGGTACCTAAGTCTACATATTAGCCAAAGCAAACTCAAAATAAAACACAATCCCTACAAATAATTAATTTCCCTTGACATGTTTGTTTGTTTGTTTATTTATTTATTTTTATACATTTAATCACTATGTATCATTACAAATACCAAATGAATTTTTCCATCATGAAAACATTGCATATTTGTCCAGTCAGACATTGCCATAAACACTATAATCAACATATTTCTTTCCATTTTGGGTCTTTCAAGTGTCTTGCTTCTCTTTTCTTCACCTTGATTCCCTCCTTCTTCCCCTTTCCCAGTTTCTTACCCCACTCCCCTCAGTCCCCAGTATCATGATTGCTCTCCATGCTTATCCTAGTCATTCAGTTTCTGTCCTAGAGTGCTGACATTCAGTATGTATTGAGTATATATAATGCCTCTCTTTAATTTTCTGACTTGCTTCACTTAACAGTAAGTCTTTCATATTTGTCTACTTTCTGTCAAATTCCACGTCTCATTATTCTTTATGGCTGAGTAGTATTCTAACCTGCCTTTTTATAGCAGTTCATAGGGTCTTGCTCTATGTTAGTGTAATTGAGATCTGAACATAACCTTGTAGCTAAGTCTACAATGAATGAAGGAATGTTGCTGCCACAGTGAGAAAAATGGATGTCATCCTCTCAAGACTGAAGCATCTTTTTAAAATTTCATGCACATACCTGAAGACAGATGATTGGCCTGATTGAAATAACCTGGCACTACAAAACAACAAATTCAGGAGGTGGTCAGTGCTATAGGCAATCACATGTCTGTTTTTTAGTTATCCTTGGGAAAAAGAATCAGAACTACACATCCATGTACATCAACCATTCAGGAAGACTGTGATAAGACATTGAAGTAAGTTGAACAATATTATCTCCAACTCCACCCAACTCAAATGTGTGTCCATGTCAAATCACCGCATTTGTGAACTTTGCTGTATTTAAAAAAAAGGTTTCCAAATATTACATGCTCACTAATGGAAATAAATTCAAGTTCTTGTGAAGAGATCAACAAGGATTATTTGGATGAGCTTAAATTCAGTAATAAATGTCCTTATAAGAGAAAGTCAGAGGGTTATTAGAGGCAGAGAGAGAAGAAAAAGACACAGACATTCAGAGGAGAAGGCTATGTGAAGAATGAGTAGAGATGGAAGTTATGCATCTATAAGCCAAGGAGCTACTGAGGTCACCAGGAGCTGGAAGTGGTAAGGAAGCATCTTTTCCTAGAGTCTCTGGAGAGAATGTCGTTTAACACCTTAGTTTTAGATTTCAGGTTTCCAGAACTGTGAGAAAATGTACTTCTGTTGTTTTAAGCCACTACATTTTTAGTAGTTTGTTAAAGCAGCAACAGGAATCTAAAAGGCTCTCTTGCAGTTTGCTGGATCTGCCTTTGGCTACAGAAGAGAGGAACTCCGAAATAATTGTTCCATGAGAAATAATCACTTTGTGCAGATAAAACATTTTCACACTTGGCCATTATATAGAACAATAACTCTAAGTTTGGAATTTAAAATATTTTTTAAATGTTTATTTCTTCAGAGAGAAAAAGAGTACTCACAACAGGATCCTCAAGCTGTATCCACCCCCAGCTTCAGCCCAGATCAGGCACTCCTATACCCAGCATGTACAGAGGGACATCCAGGTGGGCCCAACATTGTGGGGCATTGCATTTCCACTGCACCACTGGGCTGGCCTTAAAGTGATTTTTTTTGGTGGTCCCTTTATGATCTCAGAAAGGGCTCTACTACAGGGTGTTTATTTTGTGGCAGTACCTGACAGTTGTGGAGACTTTGTACATTCCTGGACAGAGGTTAAAGGGTGTCTTGTGAAGGGAACTGAGAACCACACAGGTTTGATGTTTATTGCAGAGTTTCTAAGGTGTAAGTAGGTGAAAGTAGATCATCTCACAAGCTTTTAGGATGGAAAGTACGATGGAGATGGTCAGAGGAGAGAAATCATAAGATGATGAACAAAGAGACTGCAACTAAAATGTAGTATAGATCTAAGGCCTCCAGTTCCTGGTTACTAGTTGGCTGTGGAAACAAGTACAGCTCATTTACCACCAAAGAAAATAAACCTAATTCTTGGCTATTTCTCTTGGATTATAAAGAAATAACCCAAGATCAAGAAAGTAATGTGTTTTGGACCAGCAGATGGTATACATACAAAAATGAAAATGAGGAAATGAGATGGAGAAATAATTGAATTGGTTACATCTTGGAGTCTGTCTACCTTAACATAGTTTAAAAGGCAGGATATCTGAGATTGAGTGAAGTCTAGCTGCTGTGACTGGCTGTAACTTAGACACTTTCCTAAGGAAACAGTTTTCCAAATGAGTTTTAAGTGGAGTTATAGTTTGCTTATGGAAGCTAAAGCAGAAATATGGAAGATTTCTCAGGCCAGCATGTTTTAACAACAGACATAAGAAGGTCAAGTTTTTTGTTGAAGAACAATGTACATGCAATATCCTTGATTTGATCATCACACATTGTTTGCTTACTCTGAAAAAACAATACTGTCCTGCATAACAATGTATAAAAAATGTAAATAAGAAATTATAAAATAAAATAAATTGGAAAAAGTTTGAGGGAAAGTGTATATTATGGAAAACCTATGTTTTTGGGGCTAAAAATCACAGACTTAGATCGAAAGTTTTCATGTTTTAGACTAAAATCTATAAAGGATATACACACCTGGACAGATCTTAGAGGATATTCCTTATTAATTGACACATAATAATTGTATGCATTAATGGGTTACAGTATCATTGGACAGATGAGTGTGTGTGATGATCAAATGAGGGTAATTAGCATATCTATCACCTTGAAGATACGAAGATAATCAAATCCTCTACCCAAAAACTGGGGGGAAAATCAAACAATTCTCAGTCTTCTTAACAACATTAAACATAATAAAATTTATATCATTAGTAATAATTGTTAATATTAACATTATTAAAATATAACACAAATGAATGGCTCTTTTATCAGGTTAATGCCATTTGCACTGGAGATAAAACATAATTGAAATGGTTTGTGGATTTTGTTGTTATTCTTTTCTCAGCAGTAAGAAGTGTGTTTTCTTTACCACACTCTAACAGTTCAGATATAATCTCTTGCTAAAGCTTAATGACCAGTTAACACAACATCAGAAGGTGTTTTCTTTTAGTCTTATAATAGTTAAATTTTCTACATCTTTTGGGCAAAGTCTAAGAAAAACTAATTTTTTTTGGCAACGTGTGGTAAATGCTGTGTCTAAGGAAAATCTATGTTCCATTTTTTTTTCTTTCTGTTCTCATGATATCAATGCAAAAGAGAGAGGGGTAGTGATGGCTAAGAACCTCCAGAGGCTCATTCTTTCCTGTACTACTTCAATACTGACAATACTATAATACTTGTAATACTGAAGAAGTACAGGAAAAGATACTAAGGATACTTAGGCTGGAAGTAAAGGAAAAGGAAACAACGTATTCAGCAAACAGCAAACAGAATTCCAAAGAATAATAAGTGCTGTCAAGGCTAAGGAGAAAGGGTAATGCTTGTTGGTGGGAATGAAAATTATACAACCACCATGGAAGACAATATGAAAACTGAAAGGAGAGTAATTGATCTAGTAACCCAGTACTGGGTACATACCCAAAGGAAAGAAAGTATGTCATAGAGATGTCTGTACTTCCATGTTTATTGTAGCACTATTCATAGTAGCTACAATGTAGAATCAACCTTAAGTGCTAAAACTAATGACCAGATAAAGAAAATGTGGCATTCATACACAATGGAATACTATTCAGTCATAAAAGGGTGAATTCCTGTCACTTGAGGAAAAATGGATGAATCTGGAAGAAATAATGTTAAATAAAATAAGTCAGACACTGAAAGACAAATACTTTATGTTCTCACTCATGTAAAGACTTGATTACATGGAAGTAGAGGTTGTAATGGTGGATGTGAGAATTTAGGAAGGGTCGAGGGGTGTGGGAAATGAGGCGATTGTTGTTAACAGATACAAAAGTGCGTGTAAGAACTAGCATGGGAGAGTAGTAGTTAAACCCTGTGCACAGAGAGTTGGACCCTACATGCCTGATGGCAGCTTGAATCTTGATCACAAATGTGTGGAAATAACTCCAGGACCTTGTATTAATATCCCCCAAATCTTGATGGGATGGAGAAATGGAGGAAAAGGATTGCAGCGTGATCATGTCCCATTGGGGTATTCTTTTCTCTCTCTCTCTGTCTCTCTCTCTCTCATTTTTTTTTTTAAGGTTTTGCAATAGGGTCCATGTGCTTGCCAGAGAGAGAGAGACAATGAGAAGGAGAGTGAGAAACCATGCTCCCAGGGAGGATGGCAACATCACAATCCCTTCTCCATTCTCCTCCTGGGATTTGGACATGCATGCTCATGCATGTAGTATGATTTTTCAAGCCACCAGATCCAGGACTCAAACCATGATTAGTCATGTGGGAGTCCAGAGCCTTTTAATTGTTGTACCTCCTGCTGGCTCCCAACTCTCCTTCTTCTGTCCTGTTCTCTGGTGAGTGCATGTTCCCTCTTGACAAAAAGAGGAAAAAAAAAAAAAAAGAGAGAGAGAGTCTATGTAAAAAGTTGACTGGAATATAGATATTATAGAAAGATAGAGTAAAAAAAACTTAGTAACAATGCAACGTACAGTTAAAAATAACCAGAAGAACAGATTTTGAATGTGCACAACACAAAGTAATGACAAATGTTGCAGATGGTGAATGTTAGTTGGCATGATTTAATCATTACTCATTGTACATGTATTTGAATAACCACACTGTCCCTCACAAACATGTACAACTATTATGTATAAATTAAAAACTAAAATAACAATGATATAAAATGAGTAATTAAAAAGGCAATCACAAAGTTAATAGGAAATTGATCTCATTGGGCTGACTTAGTGTACAAAACTTAAATTGCTCTTCCCCTTAGAAGCCTCATTCCCAAGATATGGTACACTTTGGGGACACGATGTCCTCAATAACAATAAGAAGAAATGATGCAATTAGGTCACACAACTTTTGTCTAATTAACAATGACTCTGATTATGTTTACAGTGAAGCCTTCCACATTTTTCTTTTTTTTTGGGGGGGGGAGGAAAATATAGAATAAAATCAAATGACTACATTCCCTGTGTGAAGGTAGCTATGTTAAGGGTAGAAACAAAACCTGAGAAACATGACTCATTTCTTGTTTAGATTTAACATCATCTTTTAAGAAGGGGGGGGGGTCCAGTAGAATGTAAGTTGAGAACTTTTAAATAATTTTCTGCTTGTATTTTTTACCTGATTTTTAATAAGTTCAAGAATATAAGTTATTTTCAGTTGAATTAAAAATACTTTATACATTAGATTCATGGCCATGATATACCTGATTTTCATTGTTGCTGGATGATTCTTCAAAATATAAGAAGAGATGAGTTATTCAGGGAAAAGTAAAAATTCAGACTGGATTGAAGCATAATCACAAAAGTAGTAAATGGGTCAGAAATGTTTAACTGCAGAGTAAAAAAAGACAGTCTTGAATTCCCTTCATATCCCGGTCTAAGCTACGTTGGTGATATCCTGTTTGCGGGAAGGCTATCAGAGTTGGTTATGGTATCCTAGTGCTCTGAACATAGAGGATGATTGTGACTTGACCTTGATGGAGCCCTGTTTTCTATTCCAAGCACAGAATGAAGTAGAGAAACCAAAATGTGGCTAGAAGAGTGGCTTGGGCAAGGGAAAACACCAAGACTGAAAAAGAGGGACTGAGCAGCTTTGGTCAATGATGTTGGACTCTAGTTTTCCAAGCAAAGAAACAATTAAAAGTAGAGTATAAGTAGCTTTCTGTGCATTTCCATGTTGATGTTCATATTCTAGGTGGATGACAATTATTACTGATCAAAGGGCAAGAATTTGCCAAAATTAATGAATTAAGCAGCAAAGATTCTAAGACCTGGCTGATATGACCATGATTACACTTATAATGGGTGACATAAAGATAAATTGAGGATAGAAAATTTTGCTTTTTTTTCCCAGATTTATTTATTTTCTTTTGGATATCTTTGAGATCAAAGGAATCACTAAGGCATAGGAATAATTCCTTTAATGTGATTTAAAAGAATGTATAATCTTTCCTTTGGTTCAAATGTAGAGCTTGACAGGTATATTAAAGTCTACTTTTGCCATTTCTAGCTGCAGGAATGTAGGAGGACCTTCAATTCTCCCACTGCATTAAGTGATGTAATAGTATTTAGCATGCAGGCCTTTCAAAGAGATTAGCTATGTGACATACAGCTAATAACTATGGAACATGTATCTAGATATCCAGTAAGATTCTACTAAGTAGATTCTTTGCATGCATTATCTCACTTAATTATCACATTTAAAGGTAAGGAGTATTATTATCAATAGCATCATTCATAGTTATAATTCTTTTCTTACTGATGAAGATAAGTAACTTTCACAGGGTCAGAGGAAGTAGGCTCTAGAACATTTAGAGAACATGCATTTAGCCTTAAGTTGTAATTGTAATCTGCACAGCAAATGATCTAGAAATGAGTGGCTGCTTTTCTTCTCCAACTTGCCTCACTCCCATTTTCCTGTATCATTAAACCAGACGTGTGGTACTAGGCATGCATTTTGAAACCAACTGTGAGTAATTAGTTATAGGACCTTGAATGAGCTTTAATATCTTGTAGGGATATATTTCCTCATTCATATATAGACAAATTTTCACAGTCTTAAATTGTCATGGTTTCAGTTCTATTATTTTGCATGTATGTATATCTCATTTTCTTAGTGACATAGTTTTGTTTCTCAACTACATGATTTGGCTTCTCAGCTACATATCATCCTTAACTCTTTTGTAGTTCCTGGTATATTTTTACCATGTTAAATATTTGATGACATATTGACTGAATGTGTCGTTAATCTTTTGTTCTTCTTCTAGTGGAAACCAGACACAGTCAATGGCTGATGAGAACTACACAAGGGTCACCGAGTTTATTTTTACAGGCTTGAATTATAACCCCCAACTACAAGTCTTCCTCTTCCTGCTCTTTCTGAGTTTCTACATCATCAATCTAACTGGAAACCTGGGCATGATTATTCTGATCCGAATTGACTCCCATCTTCACACACCCATGTACTTTTTCCTCAGCCACTTGTCCTTTGTGGACATCTGCTTTTCTTCAGTCGTGAGCCCCAAGATGCTCACTGATTTCTTTGTGAAGAGGAAAGTCATCTCTTTCTTGGGTTGTGCCTTACAGCAATGGTTTTTTGGGTATTTTGTTACAGCAGAGTGTTTTCTTTTGGCATCCATGGCCTATGACCGCTACGTAGCCATCTGTAACCCATTACTGTATTCTGTGGCTATGTCCCAGAGACTTTGCATACAGCTGGTGGTGGGTCTACATGTCATTGGCTTCATGAACACCATGACTCATTCAACAAATGCATTCCGTCTCCCTTTTTGTGGTCCTAATGTCATTAATCATTTCTTCTGTGACATATTTCCTCTCCTTTCCCTTGTGTGCGCTGACACCAGACTCAATAAGTTGGTAGTTTTTGTTGTGGCTGGAGCTGTGGGAGTCTTGAGTGGTCTGACTATCCTGGTCTCCTATGCTTACATCCTCACCACCATCCTGAGGATTCGTTCTGCTGATGGGAGACGCAAAGCCTTTTCCACCTGCTCTTCCCATCTGACTGCTGTCTCCATCCTCTACGGTACACTTTTCTTTATTTATGTACGGCCCAATGCTAGTTTGTCCCTGGATCTCAATAAAGTGGTGTCTGTGTTCTACACAGCAGTGATTCCCATGTTGAACCCTCTTATCTACAGCTTGAGAAACAAGGAGGTCAAAGATGCCATTCATAGAACTGTTAGTAGAAGGAAATTTTGCACAACCTAAATTCTTATCTAGAGAGGAAATTGGAGGGAAGAAACGTAAAAAGATTGGACAAATTGGGTGAGTCCATAAGATTTGTGGAGTCTTGCCAGTGTGTGAGGGCTGTTTGGCAGCCTTTATCCTTTCACCATTCCAAATAATTTATTCATTTAATCAATAAATATGGATTTATTTTGTCTTATGTGTAATTTTTTCTCTCTAACTTTTCAGTATTAACAGTTCAAACTCATAGACCATTTACTTTTCTTCTTTTGGACACTTCATAGTCCAGTTATTTTCAAAAAGGCTTTATTTTATTGCTTAATTTCAGTTGGTGGTTTTATCATTCTGATATCAAAATTCCTTTTCCTGTTGATTTCTTAGCATTAGAATTAAAAATGCTAGTATTGAAAGTTTCACGATCTCATCTGGCTGCCATCATTGTGCTCTATAAAAATAAATGTAAAATTTTATAGTTTAATTCATGTATGGAATAAGACTCTAGGTTTACATAAACCAAGTTTTCAGGGTAGCTTTGGTACAAAGACCTACATCTACCTTAGGGACTGAAGACAGATCTGCATTCAAGTATATGACAAATGAATGATCTACTGTACCCCTTTATAGCAATCAAGAGACTTATGTCCCTCTCTATTATATTTCACAACTGGAAGAGCTTTTACATAATGAGTCAGGCCTATGTTTCATCAAGATTAAATTTTCTAACAGATGTTTAGAGAGTCTCTTGACTTTTGGTAGATTGGACCTGATTGTTCATAACATAGTGCCTTCTGAATCTGGAAATGGTCTATCAAATATATATTGAGAAATGACATGGTTGAATATAGGCCCTTCATAAAGATCTGCTGATTTCCAATAATACCGGGAGATTCCAAGCATCTCTGAGAGGCACATCCACACAGCTCAATTTGGTAGGCATCACTCCCAGGAGTCATGAGTACTGGGTGTACACAGGGTATGGAGCCCTTGGATATATCATTACTTTATATGAAGAGTAGGTACTCATGCCAGGGTCCTCATATTTCCTGAGAAACCTAGGAAGGCTACCCATTTCTACATTTTCTCTCTCAATCTGGCTTTCACATTTTTGTTTTATTTGATTTGATGTGATTTCAAGTTCTTTTATACATTCAATCACATTATATAGCTTGCAAAGTGAATATTCCAACATGTATACTGGCTTGAAGAGACAAAATGGAAATAGCTTCATTGAGAAAATGGATAGTTTTCTACATGACATTATAATGTTTCAGTCAAATTGTCATAAGAGAATGCTAAAAATTTTATGAAACTCTAAGGTCCACCTATTTGTTCAAAATAAACTTCACGGGGATGATTAAGAAGCTTTCCTTATGTCATTACAGCACACCAAATGAATTTTCCCATCCAAAATATACTGTATTGGTTCAGTCAAAGATATCACCACATATAGTATCATTAGTGACGGAATGTAAAAAAATAATTAAAAGAATTAAAAATAATAGAAAATAAGAACAAAGAAAAAAAGCTTTCTTTGCTAGTCAGAGTTGGCTGGTAAGGTAAATAAATAGTTTCTAATCTTTTGATTACTTTAGACAAATAATACATGCAAAGATTTATGAGCTATTTAGCTATTTTCTATTGTTTTTATATAATGCGCAATTTCTTTCACTTTTCTCTTTTCTTCTCTTTTTTTCTTTTCCTTCTCTTTTCTCTTCTCCTCTCTCCTCTCCTCTCCTCTCCTCTCCTCTCCTCTCCTCTCCTCTCCTCTCCTTTCCTCTTTACTTTCCTTTTTATTTTCTTTCTTCTCTTTTGCTCTCCTTCCTTTCTCCTGTCCTTGCTCTTCTTCCCTTCCTTTTCCTTTCCTCTTGCCTTTCCTTTTTTCTTTCCTTCTTTTTTTCTTTTCCTTTTATTTTCTTTTCCTTTCTTTTCTCTCCTCTCCTTTTCTTTTCTCTTCTCTTCTGTTCTGCTTGTCTATTCTCTCTTCTTCTCTCCTCTCCTCCTCTCTTTCTTCCCTTCCCTTCTCTACTCTTTTCTCTTTCTTCTCTTTTTTAATTTTCATTGCTTTCTTGATTTAAAGAGACATTTTTGCTCTAGGGCACGTGCTATGGCCAGAGACATGAAAAGACAAAGAGAGAGAAAGAGAGAGAGAGGAAGAGAGAGAATGTGAGTAACCATTCACCGGGGGAATGGCCACACCACAATCTCTCTTTCATTCTCCTCCTGGGTTTCAGATGCATGCATATACACCTGACATGAGTTTTAAACCTCCACATCTTTGACTTGAACTGCGGCCAGCCATATGGGAGTCCTTTGCATTAAACACTATCTCATCCACTGGCCCCCATAATTCACAATTTTGAAAAATAAATATTTATTCACACAATCGTAATATGATACAGCTGTAAGGACCCTAAAGAGCAACTTATCCTTACCAGATTATTGACTAGTGAAATTTAAGAAAAAATGTCATGCATTATCTTATGATTTCCCAAAGTCCAACAATTGTTTGCTATCAAATATTTTATGCAAGATCCATTTTGACTTAAGGAACCTTGTCTCAGTGTCTTTTTGAGATGGATAAGGTTTCTCCCACAGATACTAGAATGTCTGATGGGAGAGAAGCAAAATGATAGGACTAAAAGAAATACAGAATTTGAAGTTGGAATTTATTTATTCAGGAAAGGATTACTGAACTTCTTCTGTGTGCCAGGCATGGCTCTTGGTGATGAGTACAGTGGTAGAGATGGTGGACATTGTGCCTGAATTCCTGGAGTTTGCACGGTAGCAGATCCAAGATGTGCCCCTGGTGATAACACTTTTGATGTGTCAGTGAAGTCCATGATAAGATAAATGAAAGCAATGACAATATCTACTTTATCTTAAGGCTGCTGTGAAGACTCTATACAATAATAAATGCGGAGTCACTTTATAAGCTACAAACATATTTTCAGCCTCCTAATCAAAACTATTCAGTTCAAAGATCAAAATTTGGAAATAAAGTGTTATGCAAAATGTGCCAGATTCCCCAGTTCTTTTTTTTTTTTTTAGCAGAATCCTTATTTTTCTATTTTTTTTTGTTGTTATTGCCATAGAACATGTGTTCTCACCAGAGGAGTAGGACAGAGAAAAAATACTGAGACAAGGAAAGTGAGAAATAACCTCCCCCCATTCAGGGAATGGTCATGCTACAATCCCTTATCCACTCGTCTCCTCTCAGGAATTTGGGCACGCATCATGTGTTCCCGGCATGACTCTCAAGGTGCTGGGTCCAGGACTCAAACCATGGTCGTCCATGTGGGAATTCAGCACCTTACAACAGCTGCTAGAAGCTCCAGGATCTTAAATGTAATGCTAAAAAAGGAAGTAACTGCAGCATGCCCGAGAAAAGCTTGGGTTTCAGAGATGGTCACGTGATTGCTAATTTTTCTTGTAATAATTGAGTCTTGTCATTTTACTTTGACTTTTAAAGTAACTTATAAACCTGGCGCAATACTGTGTAATTTATGGAGAATTTGTAATCAGTTTCATGAAAGAGCTGAAGTATAACCGAAAAAAACTACTCATTTTCATCATTTGAAGGGTTGAAATGTTTTCTCAAATCCCTACTATGCACTAACATCACTGAGAGCTCTAAACACTTTTCCTTTCACTCAGAAACAGAGACAAATTATTTTGTCCTCTAAGCATTGAAAAGTTCAAGTCTATTGTAATGTCAAACTATACATGCTTATCCAAATGTAAGCATCCTTCTCAGTCTCAGGGTCTGGAGCCTGTAGTCCTGAAAGGTGTTAAATCAAACTGTCTGTTTATTGCTGCACCATCTTTTCCACTGTGAAGCCGCTGTGTGCCCATTCCAGGATCATAGTCTGGGTTTGAAAGAAGAGGAGAAAGAGAGGAGAAAAAGTTCATTGGAATAGTTGTGATTTGGTGCCAGTGCATTAGAGTGACAAATATACAATTGTTCATTCATTTGGGGCATGCTGTTGTGTATTCCTTAGAAGCAAAAAACCTCCTGTGCTTCTTTCTTCCAATCCTGACTTCTGAATTCAGTCCTTTCGTTCCTTGTGAGTTCAATGTCTACTCTGGCTGGACGTTTAACATTTTCTTTTCTTACCAGCTTTCCATCTTCTGGCCTTGACATCTATGCTATAATCATCTCACCAGTTTTGGCAATTGCCTTGAGTTTCTTTTAAAGCTGATCTTGTATCTTCTATGTTGTGTAAGACCCGTATATGGCTCGGAGAGAACACAGAAAAGGAATAAATCCTGGGAGAGCCTGTACTGTGGTGGTAAAGGTTGCTGGATCTCACATGACCAACAGCACAGTTTGAGTTTGGACATGGAATCTTGAGAAACATGTGGTGTGTGTGTGTGTGTGTGTGCATGCTAAAAATTCTAAGAAGGGCAAAATGAAGAAGAAAGAATTGCAGTGTGACCATTCCTCATGGGGGTGATTTCTTACCTTCGCCCTCTCTCTTTCATCCATTTCTAGCATGCACATGTCCTTTGGGAAACTTCAGAAAATAAAAAAAAAAAATGAAATTTTATATACGGTATAGATAAATCCTAAAAATATTTTGTTGGTACCAGCTGATGGTACAGAAATTAGGTTGCTGGACTTCCACATGGCCGACTGCAGTTTGAGTCCTGAACCCTGTGGCTTGAAAATCACGCTGGGGACATGTGCACGCATATCCAAGATCCCAGAAGAAGAATGGATTAGAAGGGATTTTGGCACGGCCATCTACCCCGGGGGGTGTGATTTTTCACTGTCCATCTCACTGTTTGTTTCTCTTTTTCTCAGGGACCACATGTACCTTAGGGCAAAACCTCTAAAACACAAAGTATTGGTTGGCCTGATTTAATTGTTACACATTGCTTATGTATTTGAATAGCTATACTATACTTCACAAACATGTAAAACTATTATATATATATTAAGACTTAAAATAAGAATTGTTGTTAAAAATAAGTAGATTAAAAAGAACAAACACAAAATAGATAGAAAATAGATCTCAATGGGCTGATTTAGTGTACGAAACTTAAATTGTACTTTCCCTTAGGAGTGCTGTTACCAACGTATGGTACACTTTGGGGACACAGTGTGTTCAATAAGAACAGAAGAAGTGGTGCAATTAGATCAGACAATTTTTAACTAATTGACAATAACTCAGATTATGTTTACAGTGAAGCCTGCAGCCTTTTTGTTGGAAAGAAATATAGGAATAAAGTCAAATGACTATATTCCCGGTGTGAAGGTAGCTATGTTAAGGGTAGAAATGATGCTTGAAAAACATGACTTATTTTTTATTTAGATTTAAGATCATCTTTTAAGAAGAGGTATTTCATTAGAATATAAGTTGAGAATTTTAAAATAGCTTTCTGTTTGTATTTTTACTTGATATTTAATAAGTTAAAGAATATAAGTTGTATTTAAATATTGTATATATTTGATTCATGGCCAGGATCTGTATGATTTTTCATATTGCTGGAAGATTCTGCAAAATCTCAGAAGAGACGATTTAAACAAGATAAGTGAAAATTCTGTCACTGAATCAAAGCATAATCACAAAAATATAAAATGGGACAGAAACATTTAAGAGTAGAGTAAGTAAAGATAATCTTGAATTTGACTCATATCCTGCTCTAAGAAACCTCGGTGAAATCCTGGTGAGGGAAAGGCTATTGTAGTTTGGACATGATATCCTAGTGCTCTGACCATAGAGGATGATTGTGATCTTAATGGAGCCCTGTTTTCTAGTCTAAGCACAAAAAGAAATAGAGAAATTAATTGTGGCTAGAAGAGTGGCTTGGGTAGGTGAAAAAACCAAGACTGATAGAGAATGACTGAGCAGCTTTAGACAATGATGTTAGACTCCAATATTGCTAGCTAAGAAAAATAAAAAAGACTACAGTATAAGTAGCTTTCTGTGCATTTGCATATTGATGTTTATATGTTAAATGGATGAAAATTCTTAGAGTTCAAAAGGTAAGAATTTTAGCCACAATTAATGAATTAAGTAGCAAAGTTTCTGAGAACTGATAGGACCATGATCATACTTAGAGTGAGAGACAGAATGATCAATTGAGAAAGTAGAAAATTTTGCTCGTTTTCAGATTTATTTATTTTCTTTTGGATATCTTTCAGATCAAATGAATCATAAAGGCATGGAAATCATTCTTTTAAAGTGCTTAAAGAAGATGTATAGTCCTTCTTTGGAGGAAGTACAAATGTAGAGCCCATATTTGAAGTGTGACAGACATGTTAAAGTGTGCTTTTGCCCATTCTAGCTTTGTGAATGTGGGATTACTTTAAATTTCCCTATTATATAAAAAGATGTAATAATACTTGGCATGCACATCTTTTAGAGAGATTAACTAAGATGACAAAACTAATAATTATTGGACATGTATCTAGATATCCAGTAAGACTCTACTAGGTTGATTCTTTGCATGCAGAATCTCATTTAGTTACCACATTTAAAAGGTAAGTATGATTGCTATCATTATCATTATTCATAGTTATAATTCCTGTATTACTGATGAAGATAAGTAACTTTCCCAGGGTCACAGGAAGTAGGTTCTAGAACTTTTAGAGAACATGCCTTTAGCCTTATGTTGTATTTGTAATCTGCACAGCAATGATCTAGAAATGAGTGGCTGCTTTTCTTCTCCAACTTGCCTCACTCCCATTTTCCTGTACTGTTAAACCTGATGTGTTGTACTAGGCATGTATTTTGAAACCAACTGTGAGTAACCAGTTATAGGACCTTGAATGAGCTTTTGCCTCTTTTTTGTAGTGATGTATTTTCATATATAGATGGATTTCCAGTCTTAATTTGTCATGGTTTTAGTTCTATTATTTTGCATGTGTGTATATCTCATTTTTCTTTCTCAGGTACATGATGCAACAAATGCATATCATCTTTAACTCATTTACAGTTCCTGGTACATTTTTACCATGTTGAATTTATGATATCATGTTCACCAAATCTGTTGTGAATTTTTATTTTCTTCTTTTAGTGGAAACCAGACACAGTCAATGGCTGATGAGAACTACACAAGGGTCACTAAGTTTATTTTTACAGGCTTGAATTATAACCCCCAACTACAAGTCTTCCTCTTCCTGCTCTTTCTGAGTTTCTATGTCATCAATCTAACTGGAAACCTGGGCATGATTATTCTGATCCGAATTGACTCCCACCTTCACACACCCATGTACTTTTTCCTCAGCCACTTGTCCTTTGTGGACATCTGCTTCTCTTCAGTTGTGAGCCCCAAGATGCTCACTGATTTCTTTATGAAGACTAAAGCCATCTCTTTCTTGGGTTGTGCTTTACAGCAATGGTTTTTTGGGTTCCTTGTGGCAGTAGAGTGTTTTCTGTTGGCATCCATGGCCTATGACCGCTACGTAGCCATCTGTAACCCATTACTGTATTCTGTGGCTATGTCCCAGAGACTCTGCATACAGCTGGTGGTGGGTTCATATGTCATTGGCTTCATGAACACCATGACTCATACAACAAATGCATTCCGTCTCCCTTTTTGTGGTCCTAATGTCATCAATCATTTCTTCTGTGACATATTCCCTCTCCTTTCCCTTGTGTGCGCTGACACCAGACTCACTAAGTTGGTAGTTTTTGTTGTGGCTGGAGCTGTGGGAGTCTTGAGTGGTCTGACTATCCTGGTCTCCTATGCTTACATCCTCACCACCATCCTGAGGATTCGTTCTGCTGACGGGAGACGCAAAGCCTTTTCCACATGTTCTGCCCATCTGACTGCTGTCTCCATCCTCTATGGTACACTTTTCTTTATTTATGTACGGCCCAATGCTAGTTTGTCCCTGGATCTCAATAAAGTGGTGTCTGTGTTCTACACAGCAGTGATTCCCATGTTGAACCCACTTATCTACAGCTTGAGAAACAAGGAGGTCAAAGATGCCATCCGCAGAACTGTTACTAGAAGAAAATTTTGCACAACCTAAATTCTTATCTAGAAAAGAAATTGGTGGGTAGAAATGTTATACAACAGGACTAGTTGTGTGGATGCATTTAATTCAAGGATACTTGCCAGTGTTTGAGGTCCGTTTTGCATTCCTTCATCCATTCACCCATCCAATCATTTTTTCATTTATTCAATAAATATTAATTTATTATTTCCTTTGTGTAATTTTTTTATCACAAGTCAATATTAAACTATATCACAGTACATTAAATTTGTTCCTTTACAGGCCTCATAGTCTGATTATTTTTGAAAAGACTTTATTTTATTGCTTAATATTAAATAGTAAATTTCTCATTCTGATATTAAAATTTCTTTTTCTGTTGATTTCTTATCAATAGTATTTTTAATTTCAGTAGTTCAAGTTTCACACTCACATGTAACTCCCATCATTAGTGACCTGTTAAAAAACTATGTAAGATATTATAGTTTAATTTACGAATGGAAAATGACTCCTTGTCTTAGACATCTGGCTTCTAGGGTAGCTTTGACGTAAATACCTACATCTACTTTAGGGGCTGAAGACATTTCTGTGTTCAGGTATATGACAAATGAATGAGCTACTGTACTTATTTATTGCAATCAGGAGACTTGTGTCCATCTCTATTAAATTCCACAACTGAAAGAGCTTGTACATAATGGGTCAGGCCTATATTTTTTCAAGATTATATTTTCTGTCAGATGTTTACAGAGTCCTTTGACTTTTGGTAGATTGGACCTGATTGTTCATAACATAGTGCCTTCTGAATCTGGAAATGGTCTACCAAAAATATAGAGAAATGACATTGTTGATTATAAGCTCTTCATATAGATCTGCTGATTTCCAACAATACCAGGAGATTCCAAACATCTCTAAGAGGCACATCCACACAGCTCAGTTTTGGTAGGCATCACTCCTAGGAGTCATGAGTACTGGGTGTACACAGGGTATGGAGCCCTGGGATATATCATTACTGTAGATGAAGAGTAGGTACTCATGCCAGGGTCCTCATATTTCCTGAGAAACCTGGGAAGGCTACCTATTTCTACATTTTCTCTCTCAATCTGGCTTTAACTTTTTTGTTTTATTTGATTTGATATGATTTCAAGTTCTTTTATACATTCAATCACATTATATAGCTTGCAAAGTGAATATTCCAACATGTGTACTGGCATGAAGAGACGAAATGGAAATGGCTTCATTGAGAAAATGGATAGTTTCCTACATGATATTATAATATTACAGTCAAATTGTGATAAGAGTATGATAAAAATTTTAAGAAACTCTAAGGTCCATCTATTGCCCACAATAAACTTCAGAAGGATGATTACGAAGCTTTCCTTATGTCATTACAGCACACCAAATGAATTTTCCCATCCAAAATATACTGTATTGGTTCAGTCAAAGATATCACCACATATAGTATCATCAGTGATCGAATGTAAAAAAGTAATGAAAAAATTAAAAGTAATAGAATGTAAGAACAAAGAAAAGATGCTTTCTTTGCTAGTCAGAATTGGCTGCTAAGGTAAATAAATAGTTTCTAACCTTTTGATTACTTTAGAGAAGTAATACATACAAAGATATTTGAGCTATTGAGCTATTTTGTATTGTTTTTTTATATAATGCACAATTTATTTCTCTTTTCTTTTCTCTTTTCTTTTTTTCTCTTCTTTTCTTTTCTCTTTTCTTTTCTTTTCTTTTCTTTTCTTTTCTTTTCTTTTCTTTCCTTTTCTTTCTTCTTTTCTTTTCTTTTCTCTTTTTTCCTCTCCTCTCCTCTCCTTTCCCCTTTCCTTTCCTTTCCTTTCCTTTCATTTCTTTAGTCTCTTTTCTTCTTTTTCCTTTCTCCTCCCCTTGCTCTTCTTCTCTTCCCTTTCCTTTCCTACTGCCCTTTCCTTTTTTCTTTCCTTTTTTCTTTTCCCTTTTATTTTATTTTTCTTTCTTTTCTCTCCTCTTCTCTCTTCTCTTCTCTTCTCTTCTCTTCTCTTCTCTTCTCTTCTCTTCTCTTCTCTTCTCTTCTCTTCTCTCCTCTCCTCTCCTCTCCTCTCCTCTCCTCTCCTCTCCTCTCCTCTTCTCTCCTCTCCTCCTCTCCTTCTTCCCTTCCCTTCTCTTCTCTTTTACCTTCTTTTTCTTCTCTTCTTTAATTTTCAGTTCTCTTTTTGTTTTCAGCAGAATCCTTATTTTTTTTTTTTTGTTATTGCCATAGAGCATGTGTTCGCACCAGAGGAGTAGGACAGAGAAAAAATACAGAGACAAGGAAAGTGAGAAATAACCTCCGCCCATCCAGGGAATGGTCATGCTACAATCCCTTATCCACTTGTCTCCTCTCAGGAATTTGGGCACGCAGCATATGTTCCCGGCATGACTCTCAAGGTGCTGGGTCCAGGACTCAAACCAAGGTCGTCCGTGTGTGAATTCAGCACCTTACAACAGCTGCTAGAAACTCCAGGATCTTAAAATGTAATGCCGGAAATGGAAGTACCTGCAGCATGCCCGAGAAAAGCTTGGGTTTCAGAGATGGTCACGTGATTGCTAATTTTTCTTGTAATAATTGAGTCTTGTCATTTTACTTTGACTTTTAAAGTAACTTATAAACCTGGTGCAATACTGTGTAATTTATGGCGAATTTGTAATCAGTTTCATGAAAGAGCTGAAGTACATCTGAAAGAAACTACTCATTTTCATCATTTGAAGGGTTGAAATGTTTTCTCAAATCCCTACTACGCACTAACATCACTGAGAGCTCAAAACACTTTTCCTTTCACTCAGAAACAGAGACAAATTATTTCGTCCTCTAAGCATTAAAAAGTTCAAGTCTATTGTATTGTCAAACTACACTTGCTTATCGAAATGTAAGCATCCTTCTTAGTCTCAGGATCTATGGTCTGTAGTCTTGAAAGGTGCTAAATCAAACTCTGTTTATTGATGCACTGTCTTTTCAACTGTGAAACTACTGTGTGCCCATTCCAGGATCATAGTCTGGGACTGAAAGAAGAGGAGAAAGAGAAGAGAAATAGATCATTGGAATAGTTGTGATTTGGTGCCAGTGCATTAGAGTGACAAATACACAATTGTTCATTCATTTGGGGCATGCTGTTGTGTATTCCTTAGAAGCAGAAAACCTCCTGTGCTTCTTTCTTCCAATCCTGACTTCTGAATTCAGTCCTTTCGTTCCTTGTGAGTTCAATGTCTACTCTGGCTGGACGTTTAACATTTTCTTTTCTTACCAGCTTTCCATCTTCTGGCCTTGACATCTATGCTATAATCATCTCACTAGTTTTGGCAATTGCCTTGAGTTTCTTTTAAAGCTGATCTTGTATCTTCTATGTTGTGTAAGACCCGTATATGGCTCGGAGAGAACACAGAAAAGGAATAAATTCTGGGAGAGCCTGTACTGTGGTGGTAAAGGTTGCTGGATCTCACATGACCAACAGCACAGTTTGAGTTTGGACATGGAATCTTGAGAAACCTGTGGTGTGTGTGTGTGTGTGTGTGTGTGTGTATGCTAAAAATTGTAAGAAGGGCAAAATGAAGAAGAAAGAATTGCAGTGTGACCATTCCTCACGGGGGTGATTTCTTACCTTCACCCTCTCTCTTTCATCCATTTCTAGCATGCACATGTCCTTTGGGAAACTTCAGAAAATAAAAAAAAAATGAAATTTTATATATGGTATTGATAAATCCTAAAAATATTTTGTTGGGACCAGCAGATGGTACAGAAATTAGGTTGCTGGACTTCCACTTGGCCGACTGCAGTTTGAGTCCTGAACCCTGTGGCTTGAAAATCACGCTGGGGACATGTGCACGCATATCCAAGATCCCAGAAGAAGAATGGATTAGAAGGGATTTTGGCATGGCCATCTACCCCGGGGGGTGTGATTTCTCACTGTCCATCTCACTGTTTGTTTCTCTTTTTCTCAGGGAGCACATGTACCCTAGGGCAAAACCTCTAAAACACAAAGTATTGGTTGGCCTGATTTAATTGTTACACATTGCTTATGTATTTGAATAGCTATACTATACTTCACAAACATGTAAAACTATTACATATATATATATTAATACTTAAAATAAGAATTGTTGTTAAAAATAAGTAGATTAAAAAGAACAAATACAAAATTGATAGAAAATAGATCTCAATGGGCTGATTTAGTGTACGAAACTTAAATTGTACTTTCCCTTAGGAGTGCTGTTACCAAGGTATGGTACACTTTGGGGACACAGTGTGTTCAATAAGAACAGAAGAAGTGGTGCAATTAGATCAGACAATTTTTAACTAATTGACAATAACTCAGATTATGTTTACAGTGAAGCCTGCAGCCTTTTTGTTGGAAAGAAATATGGAATAAAGTCAAAGGACTATATTCCCGGTGTGAAGGTAGCTATGTTAAGGGTAGAAATGACGCTTGAAAAACATGACTTATTTTTTATTTAGATTTAAGATCATCTTTTAAGAAGAGGTATTTCATTAGAATATAAGTTGAGAATTTTAATATAGCTTTCTGTTTGTATTTTTACCTGATATTTAATAAGTTAAAGAATATAAGTTGTATTTAAATACTGTATATATTTGATTCATGGTCAGGATCTGTATGATTTTTCATATTGCTGGAAGATTCTGCAAAATCTCAGAAGAGACGATTTAAACAAGATAAGTGAAAATTCTGTCACTGGATCAAAGCATAATCACAAAAATATAAAATGGGACAGAAACATTTAAGAGTAGAGTAAGTAAAGATAATCTTGAATTCGACTCATATCCTGCTCTAAGAAACCTCGGTGAAATCGTGGTGCGGGAAAGGCTATTGTAGTTTGGACATGATATCCTAGTGCTCTGACCATAGAGGATGATTGTGATCTTAACGGAGCCCTGTTTTCTAGTCTAAACACCAAAAGAAATAGAGAAACTAATTGTGGCTAGAAGAGTGGCTTGCTTAGGTGAAAAAACCAAGACTGATAGAGAATGACTGAGCAGCTTTAGACAATGATGTTGGACTCCCAATATTGCTAGCTATGAAATAAAAAAGAGTTCAGTATAAGTAGCTTTCTGTGCATTTGCATATTGATGTTTATATGTTAAATGGATGAAAATTCTTAGAGTTCAAAAGGTAAGAATTTTAGCCACAATTAATGAATTAAGTAGCAAAGTTTCTGAGAACTGATAGGACCATGATCATACTTAGAGTGAGAGACAGAATGATCAATTGAGAAAGTAGAAAATTTTGCCCGTTTTCAGATTTATTTATTTTCTTTTGGATATCTTTCAGATCAAATGAATCATAAAGGCATGGAAATAATTCTTTTAAAGTGCTTAAAGAAGATGTGTAGTCCTTCTTTGGAGGAAGTACAAATGAAGAGCCCATATTTGAAGTGTGACAGACATGTTAAAGTCTGCTTTTGCCCATTCTAGTTTGTGAATGTGGGATTACTTTAAATTTCCCTATTATATAAAAAGATGTAATAATACTTGGCATGCAGGTCTTTTAGAGAGATTAACTAAGATGACAAAACTAATAATTACTGGAGATGTATCTAGATATCTAAGAATACTCTACTAAGTTGGTTCTTTGCATGCAGAATCTCACTTAGTTACCACATTTAAAGGTAAGTATGATTGCTATCATTATCATTATTCATAGTTATAATTCCTGTATTACTGATGAAGATAAGTAACTTTCCCAGGGTCACAGGAAGTAGGTTCTAGAACTTTTAGAGAACATGCCTTTAGCCTTAAATTGTAATTGTAATCTGCACAGCAATGATCTAGAAATGAGTGGCTGCTTTTCTTCTCCAACTTGCCTCACTCCCATTTTCCTGTACTGTTAAACCAGACGTGTGGTACTAGGCATGTATTTTGAAACCAACTGTGAGTAACCAGTTATAGGACCTTGAATGAGCTTTTGCCTCTTTTTTGTAGTGATGTTTTATCATATATAGATGGATTTCCAGTCTTAATTTGTCATGGTTTTAGTTCTATTATTTTGCATGTGTGTATATCTCATTTTTCTTTCTCAGGTACATGATGCAACAAATGCATATCATCTTTAACTCATTCGCAGTTCCTGGTACATTTTTACCATGTTAAATTTATGATATCATGTTCACCAAATCTGTTGTGAATTTTTATTTTCTTCTTTTAGTGGAAACCAGACACAGTCAATGGCTGATGAGAACTACACAAGGGTCACTAAGTTTATTTTTACAGGCTTGAATTATAACCCCCAACTACAAGTCTTCCTCTTCCTGCTCTTTCTGAGTTTCTACATCATCAATCTAACTGGAAACCTGGGCATGATTATTCTGATCCGAATTGACTCCCGCCTTCACACACCCATGTACTTTTTCCTCAGCCACTTGTCCTTTGTGGACATCTGCTTCTCTTCAGTTGTAAGCCCCAAGATGCTCACTGATTTCTTTATTAAGAGGAAAGTCATCTCTTTCTTGGGTTGTGCTTTACAGCAATGGTTTTTTGGGTTCCTTGTGGCAGTAGAGTGTTTTCTGTTAGCATCCATGGCCTATGACCGCTACGTAGCCATCTGTAACCCATTACTGTATTCTGTGGCTATGTCCCAGAGACTCTGCATACAGCTGGTGGTGGGTTCATATGTCATTGGCTTCATGAACACCATGACTCATACAACAAATGCATTCCGTCTCCCTTTTTGTGGTCCTAATGTCATCAATCATTTCTTCTGTGACATATTCCCTCTCCTTTCCCTTGTGTGTGCAGACCCCAGACTCACTAAGTTGGTAGTTTTTGTTGTGGCTGGAGCTGTGGGAGTCTTGAGTGGTCTGACTATCCTGGTCTCCTATGCTTACATCCTCACCGCCATCCTGAGGACTCGTTCTGCTGATGGGAGACGGAAAGCCTTTTCTACCTGTTCTGCCCATCTGACTGCTGTCTCCATCCTCTATGGTACACTTTTCTTTATTTATGTACGGCCCAGTGCTAGTTTCTCCCTGGATGTCAATAAAGTGGTGTCTGTGTTCTACACAGCAGTAATTCCCATGTTGAACCCACTCATCTACAGCTTAAGAAATAAGGAGGTCAAAGATGCCATCCGCAGAACTGTTACTAGAAGGAAATTTTGCACAACCTAAATTCTTATCTAGAAAAGAAATTGATGGGTAGAAATGTTATACAACAGGACTAGTTGTGTGGATGCATTAAATTCAAGGATACTTGCCAGTGTTTAAGGTCCGTTTTGCATTCCTTCATCCATTCTCCCATCCAATCATTTTTTCACTTATTCAATAAATATTAATTTATTATTTCCTTTGTGTAATTTTTTTATCGCAAGTCAATATTAAACTATATCACAGTACATTAAATTTGTTCCTTTACAGGCCTCATAGTCTGATTATTTTTGAAAAGACTTTATTTTATTGCTTAATATTAAATGGTAATTTTATCATTCTGATATTAAAATTTCTTTTTCTGTTGATTTCTTATCAATAGTATTTTTAATTTCAGTAGTTCAAGTTTCACACTCACATGTAACTCCCATCATTAGCAACCTGTTAAAAAACTATGTAAGATATTATAGTTTAATTTACGAATGGAAAATGACTCCTTGTCTTAGACATCAGGCTTCTAGGGGAGCTTTGACATAAATACCTACATCTACTTTAGGGGCTGAAGACATTTCTGTGTTCAGGTATATGACAAATGAATGAGCTACTGTACTTATTTATAGCAATCAGGAGACTTGTGTCCATCTCTATTAAATTCCACAACTGAAAGAGCTTGTACATAATGGGTCAGGCCTATATTTTATCAAGATTATATTTTCTGTCAGATGTTTAGAGAGTCCTTTGACTTTTGGTAGATTGGACCTGATTGTTCATAACATAGTGCCTTCTGAATCTGGAAATGGTCTACCAAAAATATAGAGAAATGACATTGTTGATTATAAGCTCTTCATATAGATCTGCTGATTTCCAACAATACCAGGAGATTCCAAGCATCTCTAAGAGGCACATCCACACAGCTCAGTTTTGGTAGGCATCACTCCTAGGAGTCATGAGTACTGGCTGTACCCAGGGTATGGAGCCCTGGGATATATCATTACTGTAGATGAAGAGTAGGTACTCATGCCAGGGTCCTCATATTTCCTGAGAAATCTAGGAAGGCCACCGAGATCTACATTTTTCTCCCAATCTGGCTTTTAATTTTGATATAATTTCATTTGATATGATTTCAAGTTCTTTTATACACTCGATCATGTTATTTAGCTTGCAAAGTGAATATTCCAACATGTGTACTGGCATGAAGAGACAAAATGGAAATAGCTTCATTGAGAAAATGGATAGTTTCCTACATGATATTATAATATTACAGTCAAATTGTGATAAGAGTTTGATAAAAATTTTAAGAAACTCTAAGGTCCACCTATTTGCCCACAATAAACTTCACAAGGATGATTAAGAAGCTTTCTTTATGTCATTACAGCACACCAAGTGAATTTTCCCATTCAAAATATACTGTATTGGTTCAGTCAAAGATATCACCACATATAGTGTCATCAGTGAGTGAATGTAAAAAAGTAATGAAAAATTAAAATAATAGAATGTAAGAACAAAGAAAAGATGCTTTCTTTGCTAGTCAGAATTGGCTGGTAAGGTAAATAAATAGTTTCTAACCTTTTGATTACTTTAGAGAAGCAATACATACAAAGATATTTGAGCTATTGAGCTATTTTGTATTGTTTTTTATATCATGCACAATTTCTTTCTCTTTTCTTTTCTCTTCTTTTCTTTTTTTTTCCTCTTCTTTTCTTTCCTTTCCTTTTCTTTTTTCTTTTCTTTTCTTTTCTCTTTTCTTTTTCTTTTCTTTCTCTTTTCTTTTTTTTCCTCTCCTCTCCTTTCCCCTTTCCTTTCCTTTCCTTTCCTTTCCTTTCCTTTCCTTTCCTTTCCTTTCCTTTCCATTTCTTTAGTCTCTTTTCTTCTTTTTCCTTTCTCCTCCCCTTGCTCTTCTTCTCTTCCCTTTCCTTTCTTACTGCCCTTTCCTTTTTACTTTCCTTTTTTTCTTTTCCCTTTATTTTATTTTTCTTTCTTTTCTCTCCTCTTCTCTCTTCTTTTCTCTTCTCTTCTCTTCTCTTCTCTTCTCTTCTCTTCTCTTCTCTTCTCTTCTCTTCTCTTCTCTTCTCTCCTCTCCTCTCCTCTCCTCTCCTCTCCTCTCCTCTCCTCTCCTCTCCTCCTCTCTTTCTTCCCTTCCCTTCTCTTTTCCCTTCTTTTTCTTCTTTTCTTTAATTTTCAGTTCTCTTTTTGTTTTCAGCAGAATCCTTATTTTTTTTGTTGTTATTGCCATAGAGCATGTGTTCTCACCAGAGGAGTAGGAGAGAGAAAAAATACAGAGACAAGGAAAGTGAGAAATAACCTCCCCCCATCCAGGGAATGGTCATGCTACAATCCCATGGTCGTCCGTATGTGAATTCAGCACCTTAACCACTATAACAGCTGCTAACAACTCCAGGATCTTAAAATGTAATGCTGGAAATGGAAGTACCTGCAACATGCCCGAGAAAAACTTGGGTTTCAGAGATGGTCACGTGATAATTTTTCTTGTAATAATTGAGTCTTGTCATTTTACTTTGACTTTTAAAGTAACTTATAAACCTGGTGCAATACTGTGTAATTTATGGCAAATTTGTAATCAGTTTCATGAAAGAGATGAAGTACATCCGAAAGAAACTACTCATTTTCATCATTTGAAGGGTTGAAATGTTTTCTCAAATCCCTACTATGCAGTGACATCACTGAGAGCTCTAAACACTTTTCCTTTTACTGAGAAACAGAGACAAATTATTTCGTCCTCTAAGCATTAAAAAGTTCAAGTCTATTGTAATGTCAAACTACACTTGCTTATCGAAATGTAAGCATCCTTCTTAGTCTCAGGATCTATGAACTGTAGTCTTGAAAGGTGCTAAATCAAACTCTGTTTATTGATGCACTGTCTTTTCAACTGTGAAACTACTCTGTGTCCATTCCAAGATCATATTCTGGGACTGAAAGAAGAGGAGAAAGAGAGGAGAAATAGAACATTGGAATAGTTATGATTTGGTGCCAGTGCATTAGAGTGACAAATACACAATTGTTCATTCATGCTGTTGTGCATTCCTTAGAAGCAGAAAACCTCCTCTGCTTCTCTCTTCCAATCCTGATTTCCAAATTCAGTCCTTTCGTTCCTTGTGAGTTCAACGTCTACTCTGGCTGGATGTTTAACATTTTCTTTTCTTACCAGCTTTCCATCTTCTGGCCTTGACATCTATACTATGATCATCTCGCTAGTTTTGGCAATTGTCTTGCGTTTCTTTTAAAGCTGATCTTGTATCTTCTATGTTGTGTAAGACCCGTATATGGCTCGGAGAGAACACAGAAAAGGAATAAATTCTGGGAGAACCTGTACTATGGTGGTAAAGGTTGCTGGATCTCACATGACCAACAGCACAGTTTGAGTTTGGACATGGAAGCTTGAGAAACGTGGTGTGTGTGTGTGTGTGTGTGTGTGTGTGTGTGTGTGAGTGTTTCTGTATGCTAAAAATTGAAAGAAGGGCAAAATGATGAAGAAAGAATTGCATTGTGACCATTCCTCACAGGGGTGATTTCTTACTTTCCCCCTCTCTCTTTCATCCATTTCTAGCATGCACACATGTCCTCTGGGAAACTTCAGAAAATAAAAAGAGAAATAAAATTTTGATATATGATATAGATAAATCCTAAAAATATTTTGCTGGGACCAGCAGATGGTACAGAAGTTACGTTGCTGGACTTCCACATGGCCGACTGCAGTTCAAGTCCTGGACCCGGTGGCTTAAAAATCATGCTAGGGACATAGGCACGCATACCCAAGATCCCAGAAGAAGAATGGAGGAGAATGGATTTTGGCATGGCCATCTACCCTGGGGGTGTGAATTCTCACTGTCCATCTCAGTGTCTGTTTCTCTTTTTCTCAGGGAGCACATGAACCCTAAAGCAAAACCTCTAAAACACAAAGTATTGGTTGGCTTGATTTAAGTGCTTCACATTGCTTATGCATTTGAATAGCTATACTATACTTCACAAACATGTAAAACTATTATATATATATATTAATACTTAAAATAAGAATTATTATAAAAAATAAGTAGATTAAAAAGAACAAACACAAAATTAATAGGAAATAGATCTCAATGGGCTGATTTAGTGTACAAAACTTAAATTGTACTTTCCCTTAGGAGTGCTGTTACCAAGGTATGGTAAACTTTGGGGACACAGTGTGTTCAATAAGAACAGAAGAAGTGGTGCAATTAGATCAGACAATTTTTAACTAATTGACAATAACTCAGATTATGTTTACAGTGAAGCCTGCAGCCTTTTTGTTGGAAGGAAATATAGAATAAAGTCAAATGACTATATTCCCTGTGTGAAGGTAGCTATGTTAAGGGTAGAAATGACGCTTGAAAAACATGACTGATTTTTTATTTAGATTTAAGATCATCTTTTAAGAAAAGGGATTTCATTAGAATATAAGTCGAGAATTTTAAAATAGCTTTCTGTTTGTATTTTTACCTGATATTTAATAAGTTAAAGAATATAAGTTATTGGGACCAGCAGTTAGCATAATGGCTATTTCGCTGAACTCCCATGTAGTCGACTGCGGTTCGTGTACCGGACCTGGTGGCTTAAACTCAGACCGGGCACGTGTGCCTGCGTGCCCAAGATCCTGACAGGAGAACGGAGGAGAAGGGATTGACATCCCCCCTGGGGGGTGATTTCTCACTTTCTATCTCTCTGTCTCTCTCTTTCTGGCGAGCACATGCACCCTGTAGCGAAAAACCTCTCAAAAAAAAAAAAAAAAGAAAAGAATATAAGTTATTTTAGGTTGTATTTCAATACTGTGTGTATGATTCTTGGCCAGGACCTGTATGATTTTCATATTGCTGGATGATTCTGAAAAATTTAAGAGAGACGATTTAAACAAGATAAGTTGGGAACCAGCAGTTAGCGTAATGGCTATGTTGCTGGACTCCCACGTTGTTGACCGCGGTTCGCTTCCCGGACCAGGTGGCTTAAAACTCACGCCGGGCGCGTGTGTGTGTGCACGCCCAAGATCCCGAGAGGAGAATGGAAGAAAAGGGATTGCGGCGTGACTATCCCCCCTGGGGGGTGATTTCTCGCTTTCTGTCTCTATGTCTGTCTCTGTCTGTCTGGCGAGTGCACACGCCCTATAGTGAAAATCTCTCCAAAAAAAAGACAAACAAGATAAGTCAAAATTCAGTGACTGGATCAAAGCATAATCACAAAAGTATAAAATGGGACAGAAATGTTTAACAGCAGAGTAAGTAAAGATAGTCTTGAATTCGACTCATATCCTGCTCTAAGACACCCCGGTGAAATCTTGGTGAGGAAAGGCTATTGTAGTTTGGACATGATATCCCAGTACTCTGAACATAGAGGATGATTGTGACATTGATGGAGCTATGTTTTCTATTCTAAGCACAAAAAGAAATAGAGAAATTAATTGTGGCTAGAAGAGTGGCTTGGGTAGGTGAAAAAACCAAGACTGATAGAGAATGACTGAGCAGCTTTAGACAATGATGTTGGACTCCCAATATTGCTAGCTATGAAATAAAAAAGAGTTCAGTATAAGTAGCTTTCTGTGCATTTGCATATTGATGTTTATATGTTAAACGGATGAAAATTCTTAGAGTTCAAAAGGTAAGAATTTTAGCCACAATTAATGAATTAAGTAGCAAGGTTTCTGAGAACTGATAGGACCATGATCGTACTTAGAGTGGGAGACAGAATAATCAATTGAGAAAGTAGAAAATTTTGCTCGTTTTCAGATTTATTTATTTACTTTTGGATATCTTTGAGCTCAAATAAATCATAAAGGTATGGAAATCATTCTTTTAAAGTGCTTAAAGAAGATGTATAGTCCTTCTTTGGAGGAAGTACAAATGTAGAGCCCATATTTGAAGTGTGACAGACATGTTAAAGTCTGCTCTTGCCAATTCTAGCTTTGTGAATGTGGGATTACTTTAAATTTCCCTATTATATAAAAAGATGTAATAATACTTGGCATGCAGGTCTTTTAGAGAGATTAACTAAGATGACAAAACTAATAATTACTGGAGATGTATCTAGATATACAGTAAGACTCTACTAGGTTGATTCTTTGCATGCAGAATCTCACTTAGTTACCACATTTAAAGGGAAGCAGGATTACTATCATTATCATCACTATAGTTATAATTCCTGTTTTACTGATGAAGATAAGTAACTTTCTCAGAGTCAGAGGAAGTCACTTCTAGAACATTTAGAGAACATGCCTTTAGTCTTATGTTGTAATTGTAACCTGTACAGCACTGATCTAGAAATGATTGGCTGCTTTTCTTCTCCAACTTGCCTCACTCCCATTTTCCTGTTCCGTTAAACCCGACGTGTGGTACTAGGCATTTATTTTGAAACCAACTGTGAGTAATTAATTATAGGACCTTAAATGAGCTTTTGCCTCTTTTTTGTAGTGATGTATTTTCTCAACCATATACAGATGGATTTCCAGTCTTAATTTGTCATGGTTTTAGTTCTATTATTTTGCATGTGTGTATATCTCATTTTTCTTTTTCAAATACATGATGCAACAAATGCATATCATACTTAACTCATTTGCAGTTCCTGGTACATTTTTACCATATTAAATTTATGATAATATTTTCACCAAATCTGTTGTGATTTTTTTTTTCTTCTTCTAGTGGAAACCAGACACAGTCAATGGCTGATGAGAACTACACAAGGGTCACTAAGTTTATTTTTACAGGCTTGAATTATAACCCCCAACTACAAGTCTTCCTCTTCCTGCTCTTTCTGAGTTTCTACATCATCAATCTCACTGGAAACCTGGGCATGATTATCCTGATCCGAATTGACTCCCGCCTTCACACACCCATGTACTTTTTCCTCAGACATTTGTCCTTTGTAGACATCTGCTTCTCCTCAGTTGTGAGTCCCAAGATGCTCACTGATTTCTTTATTAAGAGGAAAGCCATCTCTTTCTTGGGTTGTGCCTTACAGCAATGGTTTTTTGGGTTCTTTGTGGCAGTAGAGTGTTTTCTGTTGACATTCATGGCCTATGACCGCTATGTAGCCATCTGTAACCCATTACTGTATTCTGTGGCTATGTCCCAGAGACTCTGCATACAGCTGGTGGTGGGTTCATATGTCTTTGGCTTCTTGAACACCATGACTCATACAACAAATGCATTCCGTCTCCCTTTTTGTGGTCCTAATGTCATCAATCATTTCTTCTGTGACATATTTCCTCTCCTTTCCCTTGTGTGTGCAGACCCCAGACTCACTAAGTTGATAGTTTTTGTTGTGGCTGGAGCTGTGGGAGTCTTGAGTGGTCTGACTATCCTGGTCTCCTATGCTTACATCCTCACCACCATCCTGAGGATTCGTTCTGCTGATGGGAGACGGAAAGCCTTTTCTACCTGTTCTGCCCATCTGACTGCTGTCTCCATCCTCTACGGTACACTTTTCTTTATTTATGTACGGCCTGGTGCTAGTTTCTCCCTTGATGTCAATAAAGTGGTGTCTGTGTTCTACACAGCAGTAATTCCCATGTTGAATCCACTTATCTACAGCTTGAGAAACAAGGAGGTCAAAGATGCCATCCACAGAACTGTTACTAGAAGGAAATTTTGCACAACCTAGTCCTTATCTAGAGAAGAAATTGGAGGGAAGAAATGTAAAAAGAAGAGGACTGATAGTGTGGGTGTGTTAAATTCAAGGATACTTGCCAGTGTTTGAGGTCTGTTTGGCATCCCTTCATCCATTCACCCATCCAATCAGTTTTTCATGTAATCAATAAATATGAATTTATTATTTCCTTTGTGTAATTTTTTTTTT
>JAKSZU010000012.1:51589845-51687345 GCA_026018925.1 Tupaia tana
CATCCTTCTTAATCTCAGGGTCTGGAGCCTGTAGTACTGAAAGGTGCTAAATTAAAATCTCTTTTTATTGCTGCACCATCTTTTCCACTGTGAAGCTGCTGTGTGCCCATTCCAGGATCATATTCTGGGACTGAAAGAAGAGGAGAAATAGAGGAGAAAAAGTTCATTGGAATAGTTGTGATTTGGTGCCAGTGCATTAGAGACAAATACACAATTCATCCTTTTGGGGCATTGCTGTTGTGCATTCCTTAGAAGCAGAAAACCTCCTGTGCTTCACTCTCCCAATCCTGACTTCTGAATTCGGTCCTTTAAATTCCTTGTGAGACCAATGTCTACTCTGGCTGAACGCTTAACATTTTCTTTTCTTACCAGCTTTCCATCTTCTGGCCTTGACATCTATGCTATGATCATCTCACCAGTTTTGGCAATTGCCTTGAGTTTCTTTTTAAAGCTGATCTTGTATCTTCTATGTTGTGTAAGACCCATGTCTGGCTCGGAGAGAACCCAGGAAAAGAATAAATTCTGGGATAGCCTGTACTGTGGTGGTAAAGGTTGCTGGATCTCACATGACTAACAGAACAGTTTGAGTCCTAGACCTGGAAGTTTGAGAAACATGTGTGTGTGTGTGTATGCTAGAAACTGAAAAAAGGGCAAAAAGAAGAAGAAAGGATTGTAGTGTGGCCATTCCTCACAGGGATGATTTCTTTCTTTTCATGTCTCTCTTTTATACATTTCTAATCATGTACACATGTCCTCTGGAAAACTTCTGAAAATAAAAAAGAAATAAAATTTTGATATATGATATAGATAAATCATAAAATTATTTTGTTGGGAACAGCAGATAGTATAGAAGTTACACTGATGGACTTCCACATGACCAACTGCAGTTCAAGCCCGGGGACCGGTGACTTGAAAATTATGCTGGGGGCATATGCACGCATACACAAGACCCCAGAAGAAGAATTGAAGAGAAGGGATTTTGACATGGCCATCCACCCTGGGGGGTGTGATTTCTCACTGTCCCATCTCACTGTCTGTTTCTCTTTTTTCTCAGGGAGCACATGTACCCTAAGGCAAAACCTCTAAAACACAGAGTATTGGTTGGCCTGATTTAATTGTTACACATTACTTATGTATTTTAATAGCTATACTTCCCAAACATATAAAACTATTATATATAAATTAATACCTAAAATAACAGTTATTATAAAAGATAAGTGGATTAAAAAGAGCAAACACAAAATTAATAGAAAATGGATCTCACTGGGCTGATTTAGTGTACAAAATTGTACTTTCCCTTAGGAGTGCCCGTTACCAAGGTATGGTACACTTTGGGGACACAGTGTGTTCAATAAGAACAGAAGAAGTGATGCAATTAGATCAGACAATTTTTGACTAATAGGCAATAACTCAGATTATGTTTACAGTGAAGCCTGCAGCCTTTTTGCTGGAAGGAAATATAGAATAAAGTCAAATGACTATATTCCCCTGTGTGAAGGTAGCTATGCTAAGGTTAGAAATGAAGCTTGAAAAATATGACTGATTTTTTATTTAGATTTAAGATCATTTTTTTAAGAAGAGGGGGTTCCATTAGAACACAAGTTAAGAACTTTAAAATAGCTTTCTGTTTGTGTTTCTACCTGATATTTAACAAGTTAAAGAATATAAGTTATTTTAGGTTGTATTTAAATACTGCATATATTTGATTCATGGCCAGGATCTATATGATTTTCATATTGCTGGATGATTCTGCAAAATCTCAGAAGAGACGAGTTAAACAAGATAACTCAAAATTCTGTGAAAGATCAAAGCATAATCACTGAAGTATAAAATGGGACAGAAAACGTTTTAACAGCAGGAGTAAGTAAAGATAGTGTTGAATTCGACTCATATCCTGCTCTAAGGACACCTTGGTGAAATCCTGGTGCGGGAAAGGCTATTGTAGTTTGGACATGATATCCCAGTGCTCTGAACATAGAGGATGATTGTGACCTTAATGGAGCCCTGTTTTCTAGTCTAAGCACAAAAAGAAATAGAGAAATTAATTGTGGCTAGAAGAGTGGCTTGGGTAGGTGAAAAAACCAAGACTGATAGAGAATGACTGAGCAGCTTTAGACAATGATGTTAGACTCCTATATTGCTAGCTAAAAAAAAAAAAAAAAAGGCTACAGTATAAGTAGCTTTCTGTGAATTTGAATATTGATGTCTTTATATTAAGTGGATGAAGATTCTTAGAGTTCAAAGGGTAAGAATTTTAGCCACAGTTAATAAATTAAGAAGTAATGTTTTTGAGATCTGATAGGACCATGATCATACTTAGAGTGGGAGACAGAATGATCAATTGAGAAAGCAGAAAATTTTGCTCATTTTCAGATTTATTTATTTTCTTTTTACATCTTTGAGCTCAAATAAATCAAAAAGGCATGGAAATCATTCTTCTAAAGTGCTTAAAGAAGATGTATAGTCCTTCTTTGGAGGAAAGTACAAATATAGAGCCCATGTTTGAAGTGTGACAGACATGTTTAAGTCTGCTTTTGTCCATTCTAGCTTTGTGAATGTGGGATTACTTTATATTTCTCTATTATATAAAAAGATGTAATAATACTTGGCATGCAGGTCTTTTAGAGAGATTAACTAATATTAACTAATATGACAAAACTAATAATTATTGGAGATGTATCTAGATATCCAGTAAGACTCTACTAAGTTGGTTCTTTGCATGCAGAATTTCACTTAGTTACCACAGTTAATGGTAAGTATGATTACTATCATTATCATCATTCATATTTTATAATTACTGTATTACTGATAAAGATAAGTAACTTTTCCAGTGTCAGAGGAAGTAGATTCTAGAACTTTTAGAGAACATGCCTTTAGCCTTATGTTGTAATTGTAATCTGCACAGCAATGATCTAGAAATGAGTGGCTGTTTCTCTTCTCCAACTTTCCTCAGTCCCAATTTTCTTGTACCATTAAACCAGACGTGTGGTACTAGGCATGTATTTTGAAACCAAATGTGCGTAATTAGTTATAGGACTTTGAAAGAGCTTTTGTCTTTTTTTTGTAGCAATGTATTTTTCTCAACCATATATAGATGGATTTCTAGTCCTAATTTGTCATGGTTTTAGTTCTATTATTTTGCATGTGTGTATACCTTATTTTTGTTTCTCAGTTATATGATGCAACAAATGCATATCATCTTTAACTCATTCACAGTTCCTGGTACATTTTTACCATGTTAAATTTATGATATCATGTTCATCAAAATCTGTTGTGAATTTTTTTTTTTTCTTCTAGTGGAAACCAGACACAGTCAATGGCTGATGAGAACTACACAAGGGTCACTAAGTTTATTTTTACAGGCTTGAATTATAACCCCCAGCTACAGGTCTTCCTCTTCCTGCTCTTTCTGAGTTTCTACATCATCAATCTAACTGGAAACTTGGGCATGATTATTCTGATCAGAATTGACTCCCCGCCTTCACACACCCATGTACTTTTTCCTCAGCCACTTGTCCTTTGTGGATATCTGCTTCTCTTCAGTTGTGAGCCCCAAGATGCTCACTGATTTCTTTATGAAGACTAAAGCCATCTCTTTCTTGGGTTGTGCCTTACAGGAGTGGTTGTTTGGGTTCTTTGTGGCAGTAGAGTGTTTTTCTATTGGCATCCATGGCCTATGACCCGCTACGTAGCCATCTGTAACCCATTACTGTATTCAGTAGCTATGTCCCAGGGACTCTGCATACAGCTGGTGGTGGGTTCCTATGTCATTGGCTTCATGAACACCATGACTCATACAATAAATGCGTTCCGTCTCCCTTTTTGTGGTCCCTAATGTCATCAATCATTTCTTCTGTGACATATTCCCTCTCCTTTCCCTTGTGTGCGCTGACACCTAGACTCAATAAGTTGGTAGTTTTTGTTGTGGCTGGAGCTGTGGGAGTCTTGAGTGGTCTGACATATTCCTGGTCTCCTATGCTTACATCCTCACCACACCATCCTGAGGATTCGTTCTGCTGATGGGAGACGCAAAGCCCTTTTCCACCTGCCTCTTCCCATCTGACTGCTGTCTCACATCCTCTACGGTACACTTTTCTTTATTTATGTACGGCCTAGTGCTAGTTTTCCCCTTGGATCTCAATAAAGTGGTGTCTGTGTTCTACACAGCAGTGATTCCCATGTTGAACCCACTTATCTACAGCTTGAGAAACAAGGAGGTCAAAGATGCTAATCTTCAGAACTGTTACTAGAAGAAAATTTTGCACAATCTAGTCCTTATCTAGAAAGATATTGGAGGGAAGAAAAATAAAAAAAGCAGGACTAGTAGTGTGGGTGTTTATAACTTCAAGGATACTTTCCAGTGTTTGAGGTCCATTTGGCATCCTTTCATCCGTTTCACCCCATCCAATCATTTTTTCATCTAATCAATAAATATGAATTTATTTTGTCCAATATTTTTCTAACTCACGGTACATTAAATTTTTTTTCTTTACATGCCTCATAATCCAATTATTTTAAAAAAGACTTCATTTTTATTGCTTGATATTAGTTGGTAATTTTATCATTCTTATATTAAAATTTCTTTTTCTGTTGATTTCTTATCAATAGTATTTAAAATTTTCTGTAGTGCGAATTTCACACTCACATGTAACTCCCATCATTAGCAACCTGTTAAAAAATATGTAATATTTTATAGTTTAATTTTTGAATGGAAAATTGACTCCTTGTCATAGACATCAGGTTTCCAGAGTAGCTTTGACATGAATACCTACATGTACTTTAGGGACTGGAGACAGATCTGTGTTCAAGTATATGACAAATGAATGATCTACTGTACCCATCTACAGCAATCAAGGGACTTGTGTCCATCTCTATTAAAATTCCACAACTGAAAGAGCTTTTACATAATGGGTCAGGCCTATTTTTTATCAAGATTATAATTTTCTGTCAGGATGTTTAGAGAGTCACTTGACTTTTGGTAAATTGGGTATAAATGTTCATAATATAGTGCCTTTTGAATCTGGAAATGGTCTACCAAAAATATATTGAGAAATGTTATTGTTGAATATAACCCCTTCATATAGATCTGCTGATTTCCAATAATGCCAGTGGAATTCTAAGAATCTCAAAGAGGCACATCCACACAGCTCAATTTGGTAAGCATCACTCCCAGGAGTCATGATTACTGGGGGGTAACACAGGGTATGGAGCCCTGGGATATATCATTACTTTATATGAAAAGTAGATACTTATGCCAGGGTCCTCATATTTTCCTAGAAATTAGGAAAGCTACCCAGTTCTATGTTTTCCCTCTCTTTTTTATTGATTTTTTTTTGAGATGTTTTTGCAATAGGGCATGTGTGCTCGCCAGAAAGACAGAGAGAGACAGAGAGATAGAAAGCGAGAAATCACCCACCGGGGGCACAGCCACACCATGTTCCCTTCTCCTCCATTCTCCTCTTGAGATCTTGAGCCATGAACACACACACGCCCGGCGTGAGTTCAAGCCACCGGGTCCAGGACTCGAACCGTGATCAGCTACATGGGAGTTTCAGCGATATAGCCATTACACTAACTGCTGGTCCCTGTTTTCTCTCTTAATGTGGCTTTACTCTTTGATACTGGCATGAAGCAAACAAAATGGAAATAGCTTCATTGACAACATTATAATGTTACAGTCAAATTGTTATAAGAGAATGCTAACAATTTTTAAGAAACTCTAAGGGGTCTACCTATTTGCCCAAAATCAACTTAACAAAGTTAATTAAGAAGCTTTCCTTATATCATTACAGCATGCCAAATTAATATTCCTCATCCTGAATACACTGTATATTGGTTCAGTCAAAGATATCACCATAGGTATTATCTACAGTGATTGAATGTAAAAAAATAATAAATACCAAATGAAAATAATAGAAAAGAAAAAAAAAAAGCTTTCTTTGTGAGTCAGAATTGACTGGTAAGGTAAATAAATAAATTTTCTAATCTTTCTTTCTTTCTTTTTTTTTTTTTTTTTGAGAGGTTTTTGATATAGGGGCATGTGGACTTGCCAGTTAAGACAGAGAGAAAGATAGACAGAAAGCAAGAAAATGACCCCCCTAGGGGGGATGGCCATGCTGCAATCTGTTCTCCTCCTTTCTCCTCTCAGGATCTTAGAGACGTACACATGCCTGGTGTGAGTTTAAGCCACCAGATCTGGGGACTCGAACTGTGGTCGGCTACATGGGAGTCCAGTGATATAGCCACTGTACTAACTGCTGGTCCCACAATCTTTTGTTTACTTTAGGGAAGTAATACATACAAAGATTCATGAGCTATTGAGCTCTTTTTATTGTTTTTTACATATGCAGAATTTCTTTCTTTTTCTTTTCTATTTTTCTTTCTCTTTTCTCTTGTTTTTCCTTTCCTTTCCTTTCCTTTCCTTTCCTTTCCTTTTCCTTTCCTTTCCTCTTCCTTTCCTTTCCTTCTCCTTTCCTTTCCTTTCCTTTCCTTTCCTTTCCCTTCCCTTCCCTTCCCTTTCCCTCTCCCTTCCCTTCCCTTCCCTTCCCTTCCCTTCCCTTTCTTTTTTCTCTTCTTTTCCTTTCTTTTCTCTTCTTTTTTCTTTCTTTTCTCTTCTCTTCTTTTCTTTTTCTTTCTTCTCTTTCCTTTTCCTTTTTATTTCCCTTCCTTCTCTTTTTTCTTTTCTTTTTTCATTTCATTTTTTCTCTTTTTTCCTTTCTTTCCCTTTCTCTTTTCTTTTCACTTCTCCTCTCTTCTCCTCTCGTCTCCTCCTCTCTTCTCTCTCTCTCTCTTTTTTTCTCTTTCCTTTTCTTTCCCTTCTCTTCTTTTATTTTCTGGGTCAGCCTGTAGTGTGGTGTTTAAGGCTGCAAGATCTCACATGGCCAACTGCACAGTTTTAATCCTGGACCTGGAAGCTTGAGAAACAAGGTGTGTATGTGTATGCTCAAAATTGAAAGGAGGGCAACATGAAGGAGAAAGGATTGCAGTCAACCATTCCTCATGGGGGTGATTTCTTGCCCTCCCCTTTCATCTATATCTAGCATGCTCACATGCCCTCTGGAGAACTTCAGAAAATAAAGAAAGAAACTAAATTTTGATATTTAATATAGATAAATCATAAAAATATTTTGTTAGGACAAGCAGATGGTGTAGCAGTAGGTTGCTGACCAGAGTTTGAGTCCTGGACACAGCTTGAAAATCACAACGGGCACATGTACATGTATGCACAAGATTCCAGAAGGAGAATGCAGGAGAAGGGATTGGGGCATGGCCATCCCCACTGGGTGCATGATTTCTCACTTTCCATCTCATTGTCTGTTTCTCTTTCAGTGAACACATGTACCCTAAGGCAAAAATCTTTAAAACACAAAGTATTAGTTGGGCTGATTTTATTGTTACACATTGTATATCTATTTGAATAACCACACTATACTTCACAAACATGTACAACTATTATGTATAAATTAATAATTAAAATAACAATTATTATAAAAAAATAAATGGATTAAAAAGAGCAAACACAGGCTTAATTGGAAATGCACCTCACTGGGCTGATTTATCATACAAAACTTTACTTTCCCTTAGAAGTCTCATTTCCCAAGATATGGTACACTTTGGGGACACAGTGTGTTTAATAACAGCAAAAGACGTGATGCAATTAGATCAGACAACTTTCAACTAATTGACAATGACTCAGATTATGTTTACAGTGAAGCCTACCACATTTTCCTTTTTTTTTGAAGAAAATATAGAATAAAATCAAATGAGTATGTTCCCTGTGTAAAGGTACCTATGTTAAGGGTAGGAATGATACTTGAAAAACATGACTCATTTTTTATTTACATTTAAGATCATCTTTTAAGATGTGCTGGTCTATTAGAATGTTAAGTTGAGAATTTTAAAATAGTTTTCTGTTTGTATTTTTACCTGTTATTTAATAAGTTAAAGAATATAAGTTATTTTAGGTTGAATTTAAATACTGTATATATTTGATTCATGGCCAGGATCTGTACGATTTTCATATTGCTGGGTGATTCTGCAAAATCTCAGAAGAGACGATTTAAACAAGGTAAGTCAAAATTCTGTGACTGGATCAAAGCATAATCACAAAAGTACAAAATGGGACAGAAACGTTTAACAGCAGAATAAGAAAAGACAGTCTTAAATTTGACTCAGATCCCACTCTAAGCCACCTTGGTGAAATCCTGGCTGATGGAAGGCTATCATAGTTTGGATATGGTATCCTAATGCTCTGAACATAGAGGATGATTGTGACCTTGGTGGAGCCCTGTTTTCTATTCTAAGCACAAAAAGAAATAGAGAAACCAAACTGTGGCTAGAAGAGTGGCTTAGGCAGGGGAAAATACCAAGACTGAAAAAGAGGAACTGAGCAGCTTTGGCCAATGATGTTGGACTCCAATATTCCAAGCTAAGAAAAAAAGGGGGTAGAGTGTAAGTAGCTTTCTATGTATTTGCATATTAATGTTCATATTTTAAGTGGATGAAAGTTTTTAGAGTTCTAAGGACAAGAATTGAGCCACGATTAATGAATTTAGCAGCAAAGATTCTAAGAACTGGCTGATATGACCATGACCATACTGATAGCTGGAGAAAGAATGATCAATTGAAGAAGTAGAAAATTTTCCTCTTTTCCAGATTTAATTGTTTTCTTTTGGATATCTTTGAGATAAAATGAACAATAAAGGCATAGATATCATTCCTTTAATGTGATTAAAAGGGTGTATAGTCCTTTCTTTAGAGGGAGTCCAGATGTAGAGCCCATATTTAAAGTTTCACAGAGATGTTAGAGTCTACTTTTGCTATCTCTAGCTTCATAAATGTGGGATTACTTCAAATTTTTCCATTATATTAAAAGATGTAATAATATTTGGCATGTAGGACTTGTAGAGAGATTAGCTAATGTGACACAACAACTAATGATTATTCAACATGTATCTAGATATCCAGTAAGACTCTACTAAGTTGATTCTTTGCATGCAGTATCTCACTTAGTTACCACACTTGAAGGTAAGTATTATTACTATCATTATCATCACTATAGTTATAATTCCTGTTTTAATGATGAAGATAAGTAACTTTGTCAGAGTCAGAGAAAGTCGCTTCTAGAACATTTAGAGAACATGCATTTAGTATTAAGTTGTAATTGTAATCTGCACAACAATGATCTAGAAATGAGTGGCTGCTTTTCTTCTCTAACTTGCCTCAGTCCCATTTTCCTGTACCATTAAACCAGACGTGTGTTATTAGGCATGTATTTTTTTTTTTTTTTTTGAGAGATTTTCGCTAGAGGGCGCGTGCGCTCGCCAGACAGACAGAGAGAGACATTAGAGACAGAAAGCGAGAAATCACCCCCCAGGGGGGATGGTCACGCCGCAATCCCTTCTCCTCCATTCTCCTCTCGGGATCCTGGGCACGCACGCACACGCGCCCGGCGTGAGTTGTAAGCCACCGGGTCCGAGACGCGAACCACGGTCGACTACGTGGGAGTCCAGCAACATAGCCATTACGCTAACTGCTGGTTCCCTTAGGCATGTATTTTGAAAACAACTGTAAGTAATCAGTTATAGGACCTTGAATAAGCTTTTGTCTCTTTTGTAGCGATGCATTTTCTCAACCATATATAGATGGATTTCCAGTCTTAATTTGCCATGGTTTCAGTTCTGTTATTTTGCATGTGTGTATATCTCATTTTGTTTCTCAGTGACACGATGTAACTAACACATAGCATCCTTAATTCTTTCTCAGTTCCTGGTACATTTTTGCCATGTTGCATTTTTGATGTCATATTGACCGAATCATCTGTGAATCTTTTGTTCTTCTTTCTAGTGGAAACCAGACACAGTCAATGGCTGATGAAAACTACACTAGGGTCACTGAGTTTATTTTTACAGGCTTGAATTATAATCCCCAGCTACAGGTCTTCCTCTTTCTGCTCTTTCTGAGTTTCTATGTCATCAATCTAACTGGAAACCTGGGCATGATTATTCTCATCAGAATTGACTCCCGCCTTCACACACCCATGTACTTTTTCCTCAGCCACTTGTCCTTTGTGGACATCTGCTTCTCCTCAGTTGTGAGCCCTAAGATGCTCATTGATTTCTTTGTTAAGAGGAAAGTCATCTCTTTCTTGGGTTGTGCCTTGCAGCAGTGGTTTTTTGGGTTCTTTGTGGCAGCAGAGTGTTTTCTATTGGCATCCATGGCCTATGACCGCTATGTGGCCATCTGTAACCCCTTGCTATATTCAGTAGTTATGTCCCAGAGGCTCTGCATACAACTGGTGATGCTTCCATATGTCATTGGCTTCATGAACACTATGACTCATACAACAAATGCATTCCATCTCCCTTTTTGTGGTCCTAATATCATCAATCATTTCTTCTGTGACATGTCTCCCCTTCTTTCCCTTGTATGTGCTGACACCAGACTCACTAAGTTGGTAGTTTTTGTTGTGGCTGGAGCTGTGGGAGTCTTGAGTGGTCTGACTATCCTGGTCTCCTATGCTTACATCCTCACTGCCATCCTGAGGATTCGTTCTGCTGATGGGAGACGGAAAGCCTTTTCCACCTGTTCTTCCCATCTGACTGCTGTCTCCATCCTCTATGGTACACTTTTTTTTATTTATGTAAGGCCTAGTGCTAGTTTCTCCCTGAATCTCAATAAGGTGGTGTCTGTGTTCTACACAGCAGTGATTCCCATGTTGAACCCACTTATCTACAGCTTGAGAAACAAGGAGGTCAAAGATGCCATCCACAGAACTGTTACTAGAAAGAAATTTTGCACAACCTAATCATTAACTAGAAAGGAAATTGGGAAGAAAAAATGTAAGAAAAACAGGACTACTTTTTCGGGTGCATGCGATTTGTGGAGACTTGCCGTTGTTTGAGGGCGGTTTGGATCCCTTTATCCATTCACCCATCCAATCATTTATTCATCTAATCAATAAATATGGATTTATTATGTCTTATGTGCAATCTTTTAGTTCGAAATCTTATCATTCTCTCATTTTATTTTATTTTCCTTTTGATTTCTTAGCATTAGAATATAAAAAATTCAGTACTGCATGATGCACTCACATATTACTCTCATCATTAGCACTCTGTCAAAAAATATGTAAGATATTATCACTTAATTCAAGAATTCCATAAAACTCTTGCTCATACACACCAGGTTTCTGTGGTAGTTTTGACATGAAGACCTACAACTACCTGAGACACTGAAGACAAGTCATTGTTCAACTCTATGACTGGTGAATTATCGACAAGGCCCATTTGTAGCAATAAAGAGACTTGAGTTCTTTTCTAATAAATTTCACTAATGAAACAATTTCTGGAAGAATGGGTTTGTCCTACATTTTATCAAAAGTCAATTTTCTGAGAGATGGTTAGAGAGTTACTTGACCTCATGATAGGTTGGGCTGATTGTGCATACTACAGTGCTTTCTGAATCTGGTAATGGTCAAGCCAAGAATATATAGAGAAATAATAGTTAAATATAGGTCCTTCTTATAGATCTGCTGATTTTCAATAATGTCACTCGATTCCAAGTATCTCAATTGAACACATCCACACTGCTCAAATTGGTTGGCATGATCCCTAGGCGTAATGGGTGTGGGTATACACAGGGTCTGGAGCCCCGGGATATATCATTGTTTTATATGAAGAGTAGATACTCATGTCAGGGTCTCTATATTCTTTGAGAACGCTGGGGAGGTTACCCAGACCTGTGTTTTCTCTCCTAAAGTGGCTTTACTCTTTGACTTTGGAATGAAGAGACAAAATGGAAATAGCTTTTTTGAGAAAATGAATCATTTCCTCAATGACATTATAATGTTACAGTCAAATTGTTATAAGAGAATGTTAAGAATTTTAAGAAACTCTAAGGTCCATGTATTTGCCCAAAATGAACTTATCAAGGATGATAAAGGAGTTTTTCTTGGGGACCAGCAAGTGGTGTGGTAGTTAAGGTGCGGGACTCCCAGACTGTGGTTTGAGTCCTGGACCTAGCAACTTGTTTTCTCACTTTCCTCTCCTCTTGCTCTCTCTAGCTCTTTGGTCAAATTAAAAAATAAATAATGATAAGAAATAAAATTAAATAAATAATTTTATAAAAAGAAGCTTTCCTTGTATTATTGCAGCATACCAAGTGAATTTTCTCTCCTGAATTCACTGTATATTTGTTCAGTCAAAGACATTACCACAGATCTTATTATCACATAGTGACAATAATAATAAAAAATAATAAAAAAACTTAAAATAAAAAAGAAAAAAAGAAGCATCTTCGAAAGTCACAGTCTATTGGTAAGTTAAATAATTACAGTTTCTAAACTTATGATTACTTTAGAAAAATAAGACATACAAAGTTTTATGAGCTAGTGAGATATTTTCCATTGCATTTTACATAATATAGAATTCCATTTTTCTTTTCTTTTTTTTCTTTTTTAAGGAAAGATTTTTGCTATAGGATGTATGTGCCTGCCTCATACACAGAGACACACACACAGAGAAACAAAGTGAGAAATCATCCATCTGGGGAAGATGGTCGCCCCCAATACCTTCTCGTCCATTCTCCTCTTTGGTTTCAGGCATGTATGTGTCCAGCATGATTTTCAAACCTCCAGTTCCGGGATTTGAACTGTGGTCAGGCAGAGGAGTCCTGCGCCTTAACCACTATACCACCTGTTGGCCCCTATAATGCACAATTTCTAAAAATAGTTATTCAGTGAGTACACATATAATCATAACATGCTTTAGCTGTAAGGACCCTAAAGATAAGCCTATCCTTATGAGATTACTGATTAGTGAAACTTAAGAAAATGTGTCTTGTATTATTTTATGGTTTCCCAAAGTCCAACAATTGTTTGCTATCAAATGTTTTATGCAAGATCCATTTTGACTTAAGGAACCTTGTCTCATAGTGTGTTTCTGAGATGGATAAGGTTTCTCCCACAGATACTAGAATGTCTGTTGGAGATGGAAGAGAAGCAAAATGATAGGACTAAAAGAAATACAGAATTTAAAGTTGGAATTTATCTGTTCAGGAAAAACATTACTGAACTTCTTCTGTGTGCCAGGTATGGCTCTTGGTGCTGAGTCCAATGGTAAAGATAGTAGACATCGTGCCTACATCCACAGAGTTCACAGGCTTGCAGATCCAAGATGTTCCCTGGTGATTATATTTTTGATGTGTCAGTGAAGTCCATGATAAGATATATGGAAGTAATGACAATATTTACTTCATCATAAGTCTATTGTGAAAATTTCATTAGATAGCAGTTAGCGTAATGGCTATGTCGCTGGACTCCCACGTAGTCGACCGCAGTTCGCTTCGCGGACCCGGTGGCTTAAAACTCACGCAGGGCGTGTGTGCGTGCGTGCCCAAGATCCCGAGAGGAGAATGGAGGAAAAGGGATTGCTGTGTGACCATCCCCCCTGGGGGGTAATTTCTCGCTTTCTGTCTCTATGTCTCTGTCTGTCTGGCGAGTGCACGTGCCCTATAGCGAAAAAAAAAAAAAATCTCTCCAAAAAAAAAATTCATTAGATAGTGAATGTGGAATCACTTTATAAACTCCAAACTTATTTTCAGCTTTTTAATAAATGCTATTCAGTGTAGAAAGCAAAATTTGGGATCAGAGTACTTTTCTAAGCGTGCCAGATTCCCCAGGACTTGTTTTAATCTAGGATCCTTATTTCTTAAATTTTCCTTTTTAGAGTTTTTGAATTTTTTTTTTTTTTTAATTTTGCCATAGGGCCTATGTTATCACCAGAGAGAAAGAAAGACAGGGAAAGTGAGAAAACACCACCCAGGAGCTGGCCGTGTCACAGTCCCTTTGCTTCCTGTCTCCTCTCGGGATTTTGAGCATACACTCACATGTGCCTAGCATGAGTTCAAGTCACTAGGTCTGGGACTCGAAATGTGGCTGGCTACGGGAATTCATCCAACCATGGGAATTCTGCATCTTAACCACTACGCCAGCTGCTGGCCCCTCCAGGATCTTAAAATATAATACTGGAAAGGGAAGTGCCTGCAGCATGTAGGAAAAGCTTGGGTTTCAGAGATGGTCACTTGAATGCTGTTTTGTTTTATTATTTGAGTCTTGTAATTTTATGGTGACTTTTAATGTAACTTATAAACTTGGGACAATAATGTGTAATTTACTGAGAATGTGTAATCAGTTTCTTAAAGGAGCTGAAGTATAGCAGAAAGAAACTACCAGTTGTCATCATTGGAAGTGTTCAAGATGTCCTAGTTTTTTCAAATCTCCCTACCACTCACTAACATCAAAGACAGCTCTAAACATTTTTCCTTTCACTCAGAAACAGAGAAAGATAATTTCCTTCTCTAAGCATTGAAAAGCTCAAGTCCATTGTAATCTCAAACTATACACGCTTATCCAAAAGTAAGTGTCTTTATTCTCCATCTCAGGATCTGAAGCTTATAGTCTTGAAAGGTACCAGATCAGACTCAAATTATTGCAGCATCTTCTTTTTCCACTCTGAAGCTGCTGTGCAGCCATTTCAGGATCATATGCTTGAAGAGAAAGAAGAGGAGAAAGAGAGGAGAGAACGTTCATTGGAATAGTTGTAATTTGGTGCCAGTGCATTCTAGTGACAAGTAGACAATTGTGCTTTCTTTCTCTTGGGAAATGCTGTTGTGTATTCCTTAGGAGCAGAGAGCCTCTTCTGCTTCCCCCTACCAGCCCTGACTTCTGAATTTAGTCCTTTAGCTCCTTGCGAGATCTATGTCTGCTCCCGCTGGGCATCACAGTTTCTTTAGCAACTTTCTAACTTCTGGCCTTGACACGTGTGCTATGATCTTCTCATTCATTTAGGAGGTTGCCCTGAGAGAGTTCCTTTTAAAAGCGTTCTCAAATCTTCCATCTTCCATAAGCCCATATCTAGCTTACAGGGAACACAGAAAAGAAATAAATTCTGGGCCAGCCTGTGGTGTGGTTAAGGCTGCTGGATCTCAATGTGGCCAACTGCACAGTTTGAGTCCTGGACCAAGAAGTTTGAGACACATGTCTTGCTTGTGTGTGTGCGCATGTGTGCCAAAGTCCTGATAGCAGGGCAAAATGGAGGAGAAATGTCATTGGTATGACCATTCCCCACGGAGGTCCTCTCTAGTGTGCACACTTGTCCTGTGGCAAACTTCAAAAAAAATGAAGAAATGAATTTCTGAGATATGCTAAAATATGGAAAAACCTTAAAAATGTTATGCTAAGTAAAATAAGCCAGACACGAAAGAGAAAATATCGTATCATGCCACTTGTATGTGACATCCAAAGTAGTCAAATGCACAGAGATAGAAAATAGAATAGTGGTTATCTGGGGCTGAAAGTGAGGCTCAGAGTTTCAGTTTGTGATGATAAACAATTTCAGGAGATTGGATGGTGGTAAACGCTGCAAATCAATGTGAATGTACTTGATGCCATTGAGTTAAAAATGAATTAACACTTAAGAATAGTTAATACAGGTCCCAGATGGTGGCGCAGTAGTAAAATTTGATGCGCTAAGATGAAAGTACTCATGGGATGGTTGCTGCTTTGAGTCTGGAGACCTCCTCTGGGCATCCGGGGCTGGCTGAGGCTGGGGCTGGTTTACCACCTTGGGATCCCATCAGTGGTTCTGTCTTTCTCATGTGTTCTTTCTGTCTTTTTCCCTTATTCATGGAATAAAGAGGTAATTAAAAAAAATTAGCAGTGAATTAACTATTAAAGTGGTTAGTTTAATGTTATAAATATTTTATCCTTCCCCCACAACACACAAAACTGAAAAGATTTGCATATGATTAAAAAAAAAGTTCGCTTCAAAGAAGTATCTAAGTCTCAAAATTTACAAAACAGAAAACTACGTAATAATTTTTCTTTTTTTAAAAAAAATTTTGCCAGAGGGTGCATGGGCTTACTGGAGAGAGAGAACCTGAGAAGGCACCCCTAAGGGGATGGTCACACTTCAATCCCTTCTCCTCCATGTCTCCCTTGTTTGGGGACACAAACATTCATGCACACAAACATTCTGGATTTTTCAAGCTGCTGGGGATGGGATTCTAAACGTGGTTGGTCATGTGGGATATCACTCCTTTGACTACTAGGCTTTGAGGTTGGCCTCCAAATATAATCTTACATATGTTTTTTAAAACACAGGAAGAGGGACCAACTGATGCCATAATTGTTACATCACTGGACTCTCACATGGTCAACTGCTGTTTGAGTCCTGGACCCAGCAACATGAAACTCCTGTTAGGTGCATGTGTGTGCATGCCCAAAATCTGGAGAGGAGAATGGAGAAGGGATTGCAGTGTGGCCATGTCCTAGCAAAAATATGTCTCAAAATAAAAGCAAAAACAAAAATAAAGCCAAAAGACAGAATAAAAAGGAAGAGAAATAAATTACTTCACTCAGTAGCAGTTATATTTGTGTTAAGACTATACATGACATTAAAAAAAAAAAAAAACTCCCTCTGTGTTTTAGTATTCAAGATTCCTATACTGAGTATTTCTTTTAAAATATTTTCTTAGGCCAGCCAGTGGCATGGTAGTTAAGTCAACTGGATTCACATGGCCAACGACCTTGAGTCCCAGACCCAGGGGAGAAGGATTATGGTGCAACCGTCCCTCATAGAAAGTGCTTTCTCACTTTCTCTCTCTTTGTCTCTGTCTCTCTCAGTAAGCACACATGCCTTCTGGCAAATTAAAAAAAAAAAAAAAGGGTGTCTGATGGAAATTCTAGGAAGGAAGGAAGATTAGTTCAGAAAGGGTTAGGGTTGTTTCATGGAAGGTTCAAGGAAGAGGTTATCCTTGAGATTGGAATGAAGGTAAGATTTGGATATCGAGCAACAATGAGAATACCAGGTGAAAAGATCCACACCAGCAAGGAAATAACGACTTGACACAGAAGTCTAATTTAATTTGGATACAGAATTTAGAAAGTAAAAGGTGAGGATATGAACGGATAAATAGTTGAGTCAGATTATAGCCTCATTAGCTTGGGAAGTTAGGGCTTTAGTCTTTCTGGAGGAAGAGGACAAGAATAGACATTTAATTTAATATATTTTTTAATTTGCTATATGGCACATGTACTCACTAGAGAGACAAAGAAAGAGCCAGAGAGAGAGGGAGAGAAAGTGAGAAAGCATCCCTGACTGGTGATGGGCATACTGCAATCCCTTTTCCATACTACTCTCAGAATTTTGGGCATGCACACACATGCACTCAGCATGTTTTTCAAGGCACTGGGTAGGATTTGACTATACAGCCAGCCATGAGGGATCCAGCCATCTTAACCACTATGTCACCTGGCTGGCCCAGGATAAACATTTTAATATGTAGAGTCACCCAAGTGGGGAGGTGGCTTCATGTAAGATTGTTAGGGGTAAAGAATGAATAGAATCAAGAGGACCTAGTAGGAGCCAGTATCACCATAGCCTAAGTGAGAGAGGTAGTGATGGCTAAACAATAATTAAGATGAACATATATTGAACTCATTCTATGTTGCAGGCACTTTAAATACATTATCTCATTTAATTACCCACTGCAGGTACTATTACTTAACCTCCTTTTACATTTGAGAGAATTAAAATCTCAAGTTTTATTTATTTAATTGTTTTAGAGGTTTTTGCCTTAGGGCACATGTGCTCACAGAGGGGAAGGGGAGGGGGAGAGAGAGAGAGAGAGAGAGAGAGAGAGAGAGAGAGAGAGAGAGGCAGACACAGTGAGAGGGAAAGTGAGAAATCACCCCTGGGGAGATGGCCATACCTCAATCCCTTCTCCATTCTCCTCCAAAAATCTTGGGCACACCCGCACACGTGCCTGGTGTGATTTTTAAACCACTGGGTCTGGGGCTCGGAACAGCAGTTGGCTATGTGAGAGTCAAGTGACATAACTGCTACACCATCTGCTGGCTCCAAGACTCAAGTTTTAAATAACTTGCTCAATATCAGGAACTGGTGTTTCAACCTAGAGGTGTCTTCCTGGAGAAACCATGGTCTACAACATAGTGAGATTTTTTTTATTACTGCCTTTCCTACAGCTTTTGATTTTTATGAAGTAATTTAATCTCCTAGGCATGTTGGTTTTGCTGAATTTGAATACATTTTTGCTTTGTTTTGTTTTCTAGGGCATGGGTCAAACCCTGTGAAGATAGGATAGCAACTAATTAACCAGTGAGGTTGGAAAGTGTCCCTCCTGCTTTCTATCAATTTACAAAGGTGTTGCCCATCCCCAGGGCCTGTCTCTGCTGCATGACATTCCAGGCTCCAGAGGGAAACCTTAAAAGCTGAACAACTGTTGTCATCAGGAAGTTTTCTTATTTAAAGTTGTCTTGAATAATTAGTTCCTCTGAAACTCCTTTAGGAGTGAGGACAATAATTTCTTTCAAGTACTGTAATTGCCTGTCTCTGAGTGACCAATCAATCTTAATGATGCCCAAGACATCTTGTTAGAAAAGGAATCCGTAACAACAGTTGGGCCTTGGAGCCTTAGCCTCCCACTAACAGGAATAATTTAAGTTAGCATTTTGCTTTGATGGTTTTTCAAAGCATTGACTATTTTCTCAAGTTGCCAACTCTTAAGTAGTATTTTAAAAATTTTTTAGGTTTTTGCCTTAAGGTGTGTGTGCTCACCAGAGAGAGAGAGAGACAGGCAGACAGTGAAAAGGAAAGTGAGAAATCATCTAGGGGGAGGGGGGATGGCCACGCTGCAATCCCTCCTATTCTATTCTTCTCCTGGGATCTTGGGCATGCACATACATCTGGTGTGATTTTCAAGCCACCAGGTCCGGGACTAGAATCTCAGTTGACCATATGAGAGTCCAGTGACATAACCTCTACGCCATCTCCTGGACCCTGTAAGTGATTTATGTGAGTCACAGAATGCTAGACTTGAAAACTACCCAAGAGATAATCTGGGCTGGTCTGAGACTTTTTTTTTTCCCCCCGTCAGGTGAAGGAACTAATAAAAAACTAATGGGGAATTGATCTGTTCAAGGTCATAGAAACACAATCTAGTCTAGAATCTGATCCTCCTGATACTTAGGGCAATTTCTCCTCTAGGCTGCCATGGTACCTGTGCTTAAGGAAGAGGAAGAAAGAAGGGAAAGAACAAAAAAGGAATGAAGGATCAAAAGAAGGGAAGAAAGCCAAATAACTATCACACTGGAAAGGGAATATTTACACATTTTACAATTGGGCCAGGTGGTAGCAAATGCAAGTTAGTTTACCTAGGTCCTGGGTTTGCATTCTAGAGTCTCTCTGAGCCCTCAGGGCATGTGTGCTTAGGCCCACAGTCTGGGCAGGCTGAGACTTCTGGTGTAGACCCTGTTGGGGTGCCTGTCTTTTTGTCTCTGTTTCTCTTTCATGAAAGAAATAAATGAATAAAGTTTAGAAAAGTTATAATTACTCATGAGTTTTCCCAAAGATGCTCTCATTTGAAAAGAAGAAAAATAAGACAGTTATATTCTTGTGGAACTTTCTAAATCTGTAATATGACAAAAGGAGGTTTTTTTGAAAAGAGAGTTGATACTTCCTGGTATTTTTTCATGAAGCCAATAAGGAAAGGCAGTCTCTGGGTACCAGCAGATGATATAATGCTTACATGACTGGACTCCCCCATAGTTTGAGTCCCAGATCAGGCAGCTTAAAACTCATGTTCGGTGTGTGTGCATGAATATCCAAAATCCCTAGAGGAGAATGGAGGAGAGGGGATTGCAGCATGGCCATAGCCCTGGGGGGGGGGGGGGTATTATTTCTTGCTGTCTCTCTCTCTCTTTCTCTCTCTCTCTCTGTCTCTCTGGTAAGCACATGGGCCCTATAGTAAAAATCTCCCTAAAAAACAAACAAACAAACAAAGAAACAAAAAAACATAAAACAGGAAAGAGAGTATCTTTGAGCATGCAAGGAAATGATGGCTCTTTTTTCCATCTATTATGTATTATTTTTTTGTTAGCCAAGATTTTTTGTTAATTTGTTTGGTTGTTTGTTTATCTCTCCGGATCTTTCCTCTGAGAGATATTTGGTATTAACTGAATAGATATTAGCTATGCAAGTTTATTTTATGTACAATTATATTTTCTATATTTGTAAGCATTTAATGTCTCTATGTAGATGTATGTGTCAGAGTAAATACATCAGAGAACAACCATTACAGTATCTTGGGAGGAGGATCTGAAATGGTGAATCAACAAGTCTAAATAATTAGATATAGTGTTAAGGTTTAAAATAAAAATATCAGTGTTATAATAAAAAGGCTTGTAGCCTTTCCATGCTACCTGTCCAAGGGTCCATGTGGCATTGTTCTGGGTTATTGTCGTAACTTAAAGGGAAACGTTCACGATGCCCGGTGCCCTCGATGTCCTGCAGATGAAGGAGGAGGATGTCCTCCAGTTCCTTGCCTCAGGAGCCCACTTAGGTGGCACCAACCTTGACTTCCAAATGGAGCAGTACATCTACAAGAGGAAAAGTGATGGCGTCTCCATCATACATCTGAAGGGGACCTGGGAGAAGCTTCTGCCGGCAGTTCGTGCCAGGGTTGCCATTGAAAACCCTGCTGACGTCAGTGTCATATCTTCCAGGAACACCGGACAGAGGGCTGTGCTGAAGTTCGCTGCTGGCACTGGAGCCACTCTTATGGCTGGTCGCTTCACTTCTGGAACCTTCACTAACCAGATTCAGGCAGCCTTCTGGGAACCGTGTCTTCTGGTTACTGATCCCAGGGCTGACCACCAGCCTCTCACAGAGGCATCTCCTGTTAATCCACCTCTCATTGCCCTGGGCAACACAGATTCTCCTCTGCGCTGTGTGGACATTGCCATCCCAGGCAACAAGGGAGCTCATTCGGTGGGTCTGATGCGGTGGATGCTGGCCAGGGAAGTGCTGCGCATGCGTGGCACCATCTCCCGTGAACACCCATGGGAGGTCATGCCTGATCTCTACTTCTACAGAGATCCTGAAGAGATTGAAAAGGAGGAGCAGGCTGCAGCTGGAAAGGCTGTGACCAAGGAGGAATTTCAGGGTGAATGGACTGCTCCAGCTTCTGATTTACTGCTACTCAGCCTGAGGTTGCAGACTGGTCTGAAGGCGTGCAGGTGCCCTCTGTGCCCGTCCAGCAGTTCCCTACTGAGGACTGGGGTGCTCAGCCTGCCGCCGAAGACTGGTCTGCAGCCCCCACTGCTCAGGCCACTGAATGGGTGGGAACAACCCCTGAGTGGTCTTAAGTCTGCTCTTCACAGACTCTTATACAAAGTGGAAATAAGGTTGATAAGGAAAATAAACAGCAGTTTATTAAAAAAGAAAAACAATAAAAAGGCTTGTAGAGTTTTATTTTCTCCTCTTTTAAATTTATAAAAAAAATATAACAAAAGTAATTTGCTGTCTCTATTGGTGCTATGCTTTTTTTAAAGAGTGGTTTCTGCTATGGGGTGCATACTCTTGTCAGAGAGACAAAGAGACACAAAGAGACAGAAAGCAACCCCCCCCCCCCCCCCCCGCCCCAACTCCAGAGGAGAAGGCCATGCAGCAATCCTTTCTCTTCCATTCTCTTCTCCGGATCTTGAGCACACACACACACACACACACACACACACACACACACACAAACATTCACGCACCACTGTTGACTACATGGGATTTCATCTGCTGGTCCCAATGCTTTTTTTAATGCCAGAGAGCACTTGTGTGCATTCGTGTGAGAAAGGGAGAAAGACAGAGATGCCTAGTCACTCCTCTATTCTCTGTCTTCCATTCTTTCTTCTCTCCAGGATGCTGGACATGTGCGCTCATGCTTCCCGTGTGTTTTTCAAAGTGCTGGCTGGGATTCAAACCCCAATTGGCCTTGCAGGATCCACCTGGCTCTACTCAGTGCTGTGGGGCCAGCCCAATGATAAACTTTTACATTGAAAATAATATATGCTAATGGTAAATATTTTAAATTGGTAATCAAATGAATATACAATAAGAACTGAGCAATTGTTACAGCTCAGACTTTCAGCTTCTCTCTCCAACAGTAATTACTATTAATAAATCTCGTGTTTCTTTACAGAAAATTTAATCTATTTTCAAAGATATACACTAATGCATTTTAACATGTACATCAAGGCAAATGGTTGAGACATTGTATAGTCATTTCTGCAATGTTGATATATATATGTGTGTGTATATATATATATATATATATATATACACACACACACACACGCAGACATGTATATATATATACATATATATAAAACTTAAAAAGGGTATAGAAAATGGAATTAGAATATGAGTTTAATTTAGTCTAAAAATTTTGAAATTCATGCATAAATTTTTCATAATACACATTTTTAATGAACTTTTAGAGGTATCCTTATACCTTGAGATGATTATGTATCTGCATATTAATTAATTAATTACCTAACTTGAAAAATAAGTATTGAGCTCTATGCTAGAGGAACGATATAAACACTGCTGGAGGAAAAAAATAAACAATAAAAAAAACAGATATGGACTAGCTTTCTTTTCTGCTCTTTTTTTTTAGATTTTTGCCATAGGACAGGTGTGCTCCCCAGAGAGAGACAAATGGGGAGAGGAAAAGTGAGAAATCATTCCATGGGTGGGTCACCACACTGCAGTCTCTTCTCCTCCATTTTCCTGGGGTTTTAGACATGCACGCACATGCACCTGGTGTGAGTTTCAAGACTCTAGGTCCAGGACTCGAATCGGAGTTGGCTATATGGGAGTCTACTACTTTAACCACCACTTCGCTGGCTGGACCCTGGATCCAGCCTTTTTGAAGCTTATGTTTTAGGGACTAAATAGGCAAACTTGCATTTACAAATACATACTCCAGCATTCTAACAGTCACTCAATTTCTCTACCGATGTACCTTTTACATAAGCCGATTATGTTTTATATTATATCTGTTATGACTTTTATTGGATTTATTTGATTGCAAATATTTGTTTCCCTCACTAGTGTATTTGGATAGCAAGGCTTATCCATTAGTCTTCAGTTGTTCCCAGTGACTGACATAATGCATATGTTTGCTTGATAGACACGGAGTTCAACAGAGAATATGGTTGGTGCTGAGAAGAGCTAGGTTGAATCTTGTCTATCTCTGCAACTCACTAGCTGTGTGAGCTAGCACAATATATGCATAACCATTTCTAGCCATCAGCTACCACTCTGTAAACAATTCCTGACATATTATAGTAGTCATGTACTTATCTGAGATGATTTTAGATTTCATGTATCTCCTTGAAATCAATAAATATATTATGACAACATCTCTTACTGACATTTCTATTTTGTTGAAAATAGTCACACAGAGATTTCTCATAATCTTCTCATCAATACATTGTCTTATGCTTGGGAAAGGAATTTCCTCTGGGCTTTATCAGAAGCTTTGATAGAACAGCAGTTTGGAGTGCCGTTTGGAAAATTTGAGGTTCCACAATTATCTTCAAAGGTTTTACAAGGTCAAATATATTTTTATAACAGTCCAGTATATTGCTGATATTGGCTTTATATTTTATGTTGCAATTAGCTGTTAAGAAAATACTACTTGTGGGAACCAGCAGTTAACGTAATGGCTATGTCGCTGGACTCCCACGTAGTCAACTGCGGTTTGCTTACCGGACCCGGTGGCTTAAAACTCACACCGGGCGCATGTGCTTGCGTGCCCAAGATCCCGAGAGGAGAATGGAGGAGAAGGGATTGTGGCATGACCATCCCCCCTTGGGGGTGATTTCTCGCTTTCTGTCTCTATGTCTCTCTCTCTGTCTGTCTGGCGAACGCAGGCGCCCTATAGTGAAAACCTCTCCAAAAAAAAAAAAAAAAAAAAAAAAGAAAATACTACTTGTTCGATCAGTAGGGGTAAGGAAGTTCAGGCAACTGGATCTCACACAACTGTATGGTTCTGATCCCAGACCTGGTGGTTTAAAAAGTATGCCAGGTCTATCTGTGTGCATGCCCAAAATTCTGAGAGGAGAATGAAGAAGAGATTGTGGCATGAACATCCACCTGAGGAATGACATCATTTTCCCTCTATCTCTTTCTATGTCTCTCTCCAGAGATGCATAGATTAAAAGAAGTAAGAAGAAAGGAAAGAAGGAAGGAAGACAGAAAATACTGCTTGTTGAGTTTTGGTGTATTATAAGAGTATCACAGTTATCTGAAAGTGCCATTTAAATATTCTCTCCTTTTCTAATTGCATTATCTGTTTTCAGTTAAATAGTCTTCACTTGTTTTGACCAAAACAACCTCTCTCAGTAGATTGAATGTAAAAGCACAAGGGATAATTTCAACTGTCTTGAATGAAACTAGATATTTTTAAAAACTACAAAAATATAAAATACCACACATTATTATATATTTTTGAAATATAGTTATATAAATGATTATTTGTTTTAATATCTAATGAGACTAGTATTGCTATTTTAAATGAATTAATAAGCCAATATCATATTTTTTCAGTTTTTCTGATATGACACATATTGATAGATATAACATACATAAACAAAAAGTTTTTTGGATTCTCAGTATTTTTTAGTAAAATAGGATTATGCTGAGATCAGAACATTTGAGAATGAACCTAGTCATAATTTAGGATTATACATTTATATAATTATTTAATGAGAGGTTTAGTTGATGGCTAATCTGGTTGCATCTAATTAATCAGCTCTAACATTTTTCTCTAAGTTTTTGGACTCATTTTTTCTGTATGTAAGGGATGGTCTTGCATCTCAACTGCATTAATCAGAGTTTTCTGTTGAGTTTATTCAAGGTTCATTTACCTCCATTCAACTCCCTTTGTATCCATTCTCACATTCTCTCCAGTCCTGGCTATGGCAGTTAAGAAGATCCTGTGCTTCCTGATCCTGTGCCTACATGATTCTCCCAGAGAAGTCCTTGTGCTCGTCATCCGGGTTATGCTTGGGCCTAGCCACTCCCCTCACCTGCAAGCAAAGGCGGTGCTGGACAGGGACTGAGGAAACTGACCTCATTTGTAAGGCTGCCCTAGACAAAGTCATTAGGTGTTTTTGTTTTTCCCTAGAGAGAGAAAAGGGGATGTTTTCACAGACAATTAAAAAAAAGAGAGATTTGAATATCCACATTGTTTTTATCACCGACAACATCTATAACCTTACCTAAATATCTCTATCTATCTATATAGATGTCTTCTCAAATAGCTCTCAAATTGGATGGTTTCTTACCAAATCCCTAGTTATTAACCCAGTCCAGATGTTATTTTCTCTTTATTTGGTCTTCTGTAATATTCATCTCACACGCTTTTTCTGCCTTTGTATTTCTAATTTTGACATTGTAAAGAGAGCTTTAGTCTTAATTTGATTTGACCATATATGCATTTGAATAAATCATGGCACTGGCTCCCCCTTGCACATAGAATATACTCTGACATCATGAATATCGACTATCCGTCTCTATGCAGACTGGCCTTGTCAGTCTCTCCTGCCTAATTTAATATAGCTCTATTTATCACTCCAATGTCCTGCCTCTATGAAGTTTCTGAACTTCCTTTAATACACACTATTTTCTAAAGCTGGTAACCTCACAAGCATTATCTGTTTTGGCTAGTAAATTTCTATTATTACTCCTCATTTTTTCAGGTCAGATACCACCTCTTCAGATGAATCATCCCTAAGATCCCATGCTGTGACCTATCTTTTAATATAATCTTATGATACCATATTATTTATCTGCACAAACTAGTCATAATTTAGGATTATAATTTTATAAACTTATTTAATTATCCACCCATGAAACTGTAAACTTTGCAAGGGCAGTCACTGTATCTTTGTCTCTGGTTATTCCTCACTTGTGTGAGTTTCCACACATTTTTTATAGATTAGAAAAACTTTGGGCTTGATAAGTTTAAATACATTGCTCTTGGTCACATAACGGGGAATTGAAGATCTAGGATTCACAATGCTGCCTCTGTCTTTAGTTTGCTTCTTCATTATTACCAAGCTTGACTAAGACATTACCTGGCTTCATTGCTGTATTGAGTTTTTAGAGAAGTCATTACTCACTTTTGCAGAGAAGAACATAGGAAAATACATCATGACTTTTATGATGACCCAGTATTTCTCCTGATATCTACCTCTGTGCTGGGCACATCAAAGTTGCTTCACAAATATGTTTTGAGTGACTACATTTATTCATGGTCTGATGCATACAGTTTTCTCTGACCACGTAATTTTAGATTAATTAATAAATCATATTTTCCAATTTCATTATTTAGAAAATAGGCCACTTTAAAAAATAATTGTTTATTTAATTTTATTAATTATTATTATTATTATTAAATTTGCTATAAGGTACATATACTTATGAAAGACATAGAAAGAGTTAGAAAATGAGAAAGCCTTCACGTGCAGAACTTGAACCATTGTTGGGTGTGTGAGAATCCAGCGCCTTAACCACCATGCCACCTGCTGGCCACAGTGGATCAATTTTTTTACAGTGATTGTCCCCATATTTCTGGACTAAAATATCTTGACCTTTTCATTATCATAATTCTTATCACTGTCAATATAGACTACAGTAACATTTTAACACCTGCTGTTTATAGCCTGCCCTGTAGATCATTTAATACTGCCAGTTTTTTTTTTCTGAAATTCATAAACGAAACTCACATATCAAAAGGATTTTTTAAGGTTATTTTCATCCACTATATTCATGATGAATGATCTCTCCCCATCTCATTCCCAAAAAAACAAGAGAATTGTAACTGATCACTTGGCACCAGGGCAGCACATGAAGAGCACCTTTGTTTTTAGCTTCAAACCCCAAAGGGCTGCTCAGGTTTATATTGTCTCCCAGGTGTTGCTATGCTGGAAGAGAGGATTGCTAGCAGTAAGAAGGAGGCACTTCGTATTCTAAGGTAATCAGGAAAATATAGGACTTCAGTTGAAATTCAAATAAGTGACTATTTTATTCATAAAAGTAAGTATTGTATTTAACCTAAAGAACAAGGTCAGTAAATCACAGTATGAGTAAAAGATAAAATGATTCCTAAGGTAATAAAATAACAAACTAATTCTGCTTTATGAAATAGCATAAAGTTTTCTTTCCTACATTTAGTTACATTCATCGAAGAAAGCTGAGGTACCTTCAAATGTCTTCTATTCACACTATTTTCTTTTTCAGTAAAACAGAGAGTTTTGTATTTGACAGATGTTTTCATTCTTGCAAACTTTCTGTAGTTTTGGGCCACCGTTTTCTTTTCTGTTATTTTGCAGAGTCCCTTTTAGTTTTTAGAGTAAAATCATGTATAAATATGTTTCTTTTCTTGTATCAGGAAGTGTATGGGAGAGAAACTCCTTAAAAGGAGTATAGTATGTATTTTATTAAAACATATAACATTTATGAGGGAATATACACATATCCTTGAGATCATACAGAGCATTAACAATTGATGTGTGACTCAAAAAGTATCAGATAAAATGCCAAGTTGCATGGCACTGATAGCAGGTACGTTAAGCTTGAAAAAGACTGAGAGATCAACCCCAGAAGTACGTACTTCTTCTGGAATCCTCCTGATGATCAGAGATGTTTGATAGGTGGGGAGGAGAGATGGCACGTGTGAGGCTTCTGACTGCTCCTCACTTTAACAATGCATGCAGGCAGCTTCAAGTCAAGTAAGTGTAGTTCAAGAAAACTGTCTTTTGTGTTTCTATGTGTGTTTTCAATATAGAATGCTATATATTTCAATCATTCTATTTACAAAGAGAAATAGTTTCAAAGTTGGTATCAAGACTAGTACATGGGACCAGCAGTTGATGTAATGGCTATGTCACTGGACTCCCATGTAGTTGACTGTGGTTCGAGTCCTGGACCCGGTGGCTTAAACTCATGCCGGGCGTGTGTGCGTGCGTGCCCAAGATCCTGAGAGGAGAACGGAGGAGAAGGGATTGCGGCGTGGCCATGACCTCTGGGGGGTGATTTCTCTCTTTCTGTCTCTCTGTCTCTGTCTGTCTGGTGAGTGCACGTGCCCTATATCAAAAACCTCTCCAAAAAAGACTAATACACTGCCCTGAACTTTTGGTTCATCTGTTTGTCATTGGATGGTACCCATTGTATGGATGGGTTGCTAGAAAATTTTGGATGCCCCTTATGGGTGTGCAATAGATTACATCCCTGCCTCCATTGTATGTTTAGTTATTTTTTTTCCTTCCATTTTCTCATTTTCTTTATGCTATTTATCTGTATAAATTTGGAGGTTGGCTTAGTGTCTTATGTTTCACAGAAAATCACCTTTGATCCTTTTTATTTGTAAAAATGTTAATGTACACATTCAAATGTGGATACAGTCCCCTATGTTTATTTTATACTTTAATAACTAGACCAAAATAAGAAAGGTTGGGGATAAAAGGTCAGCAATTTTTATTCCCAATGTGAATTTTACAAACAGATTTAGCCATTACTCGGTTTGTATAAAAGCCACAAATAAAAGAGAAAGTTTTGGCTAAAGAACACATGAAAATATAGGCAGGCAGAGCATAGAAGCAGTTTGGAATTCTTGGGAGATAAATATGTCCAAGGAATTGGTTACTAAGATGAACAAATCAAATCAAGACAGTTAGAGAATGTAGTATGTAATATTCTAGCTTCTGGTTTTCAAAGAACTTTCTCAATATATAATGTAATAAAGTCCCTCTCAACTAAGAAAAATAGACAAGAAAATAGAGACTTGGAGAATATAATTTTACTTTATATTGGTAACAGTCACTTAGGTTCAGAACCTAGGTCTGCCAATTCTGGAAAAATGCTTTGTTAAAAATGACCTCATTTTCCCCTAGTAAAAGAGATATTCAGTCTTGGATACAAGCAGAAACTTAACACCCCTGCCAATTCAGAATCCTGGCAACCAAAATTTAGCCCTTTGATTGTGGTGTATTGTAAGAGGAGTCTTCTGAGGGAAACTGCATGCCCTGTTGCCGGCAGCACTCCTTTCCTGCTCCCACCTCTGAGGGAGAGAGGACTCTGAGCTGTGTTCCATAACTCCTGTACTAATTTTCTATTGCTGCTTAAATACATTACCCCAAACTAGAGGCTTACAGTAAGAATTCATTCTCTCAAAGTTCTGGAGACCAGAAGTCTGAACTCAGTATCACTGGCCAAAATCAAGATGGCAGCAGGGCCACGGTCCTTCCAGAGGCTCCATCCTTTGCCTTTTTCACCTTTTGTGTCTCCTGGCTCCTTCGGATTGTGGCATCACTTCAGGTCACATGCCTCCTCCTCTTTTGTTTGTGGTCAAATCTTGCTCTGCCTCTCTCTTATAAGGATACTTGTGATTGCATTTAGGGCCCACACTTATAATATCCCCATCTGAAGATTATTATCTTATTAACATATACAAAGACCCTTTTCCCATATAAATAACATTCACAGGTTGAAGGGATTAAAACCTGCTTGTATTTGTTGGTCACTCTTTAGTCTATCACACTTCCATACACTATTCATTTTAGACAGGCCTTCCTTTCTCTTTCCTCTCTCCTTTCCTCTCTGTCTCTGTCTTTCTCTCTCTCTTTGCCTGTTGCTTTTTCAAGAAAACTATTAGTTCCGTAGTTAATTCATTCCATGCTATGAACAAAATTAACCAACGATTACTATTTTCACTTTCCTTAAATCTACATTTGAGGGTCATACAGCTACTTTTGGTCACAAATTCCTATTATATTCTACTTCTGCAAATATTCTACTTTGTGAAAATCTGTGTTCTTTGTTTTGTGGAGAAAAATTTGAATGAAATCTAATTATTGCCATCTGGCAAATTACAGAATAAGGTACCTTTGATACAGTTAGGGGAAGCCTAGTGATTAAGGGAGCTGGATCCCACAAGGTTAACAGTGGTTCAAATTCTTATGTTAGCTGCTTAAAAAACACGCCAGGCACTTGTGCATGCATATCTCAAATCACGACATGATGGAGAAGAAATTGTGGCATGACCATGCCCCATGGGGGATTCTTTCTCCTTCTTTGTCTGTCTCTATGAATGCACATACCTTCTAGCAATTAAAAAAATAAGCAACATATGATAAGAATAATATTATACTTACCCATAAGTCTCTGTAAAAAAAGACAAAATAATTTAAAGACAAGAAGAGAAATCAGAGCATTCTTTCAAACTCCCTTTCTCATATACTCAACCTAGTCTGAAGCAACCAAGTACAACAGAAGAGAAAATACAAACCATCCTCTTCCCAAAAATTAAAAAATGAAAATACAAGATGAATACATTCTATTTTATGCCCAATAACTTATCTCCCAAGGAGACTTAGAACTGATTTCTCAGACATTTTTAAAAGAAATATAATCAATTTAGCATAAACTTATCTCAAAATTAAGAGCATACATGAATCAGTTGGATTTCCCAGTGATCCAGAATGACAAATGATGTGAGAAATATATACTGGTATCTTAACACATGATGTATCTATTAATATTTTCACAGAAAGGAAAACCCAGAATCACAGAAGCTCCAAATCAATGGATGAGAAAAATTTCACCAAAGTGAAGGAGTTCATCCTTTTAGGGTTCACAGCAGACTTGTGGTTACAGAGAGTGCTCTTTTTCATCTTTCTCATCATTTATATCATCAGTCTCTTAGGGAACATCACACTGATTTCTCTGATCTGTGCTGATACTCGGCTCCACACACCCATGTATTTCTTCATTGGGAACTTGTCATTTCTGGATCTCTGGTATTCTTCTGTCTATGCTCCCAAAATCCTGATGACCTGTGTCTCTGATGACAAAAGCATCTCCTTTGCTGGCTGCCTGGCTCAGTTCTTCTTCTCTGCTGGACTGGCCTATAGTGAGTGTTACCTCTTGGCTGCCATGGCTTATGACCGCTATGTGGCCATCTCCAACCCTCTGCTTTATTCCCAGGCTATGTCCTCAAGGTTGTGTGTCAGTCTTGTTGCAGCTTCATATCTTAGTGGCTTCATAAACTCAACCATCATCACCAGTGAGACATTTACACTGAGCTTCTGTGGCAACAATATCATTGATGACTTCTTCTGTGATCTACCCCCACTTGTAAAGTTGGCATGTGATGTGACAGAGAGCTACCAGGCTGTGCTGTATTTCATACTGGCCTCCAATGTCATCACTCCCTCTGTGCTTATTCTTGCCTCCTATATCTTCATCATTGCTGCCATCTTGAAGATCCGTTCCACAGAGGGACGTCTCAAGGCCTTCTCTACTTGTGGATCCCACTTGACAGCTGTCACCTTATACTATGGGACAATTCTCTTCATTTACTCCCGACCAAGCACTAGCTATGCTCTGGAAAGGGATAAAGTGGTGTCAGTGTTCTACACTGTGGTGATTCCTATGTTGAACCCCTTGATCTACAGCTTAAGAAACAAGGATGTCAAAGATGCCCTGAGGAAAATGTTAGGTAGAGTAAGGTTTTCTTAAATGAAGGTAGTTCAAAAATAAATTTTTGAAAATAAATTAGCATTGTATTATTGTTATCAGCTTGAACTTCCAGAAATAAATAAAATAAGCAATAAAGGATCATTTTATAATGTGCGAACAGTAGTCTTCGTTTTTTTTTTTTAAAGTAAAGTTTGCATTGAAGTATTTGAGTGGGTATTTAAGATAAATAAGGCTGGGAAAAAATTCTGCTATTGATGCCATATTGAAATAGAGTGCAAAACTGCTGAGAATCTGAAAATATTGAAAGAAGAAGATTTAAAAAATAATCACCTTGAGTGCAGCAGGTGGTGTATTGGTTTAGACATTAGACTCCCATGTAGTTTGAATTCCAGACATAGTGGCTTGAAACTCACACTGCATGCCCAAAACCCAGAGAGGAGAATGGAGGTAAAGAGATTGCAGCATGTCCATTCCACCAGGGGATCGTTTTTCACTTTCTGTCTATCTCTGGAAAGCACGCATACCCTATATCAAAAATTTCTTGGGACCAGCAGTTGGCATAATGGCTATGTTGCTGGACTCCCATGTCATCAACCATGGTTCGAGTCCCAGATGCGGTGGTTTAAACTCACACGGGGTGCGTGTGTGTGCATGCACAATATCTTGAGAGGAGAATGGAGGAGAAGGGATTGCAGCATGGCCATCCCCCCCCCCGGGGGGGGGTGATTTCTTGCTTTCTGTCTCTCTGTCTCTCTGTCTTTCTGGCAAGTGCATGTTCCCTATAGCAAAAACCTCTCCAAAAAAAAAAAAATTCTCAAAATAAGATAAAATAATCTTCTTAAATGGAAGCAATATAACTGATTATGGACTCACTGTCAGAATTTGACAGATAAAATTACTTATTTCAGACTATGTTCTTGAACTCAGTGAAAAAACAGGACTGTAGACACAGGGCTTAAGAATGCCAAAGGTGCTTACCCCATTTGTTAGGACAGAGTTAGAAATAGCTACTAAAAAATGTGCCCTGAAACAGATCACTTATTCTTTTCTTTCCTGCTTCTTATTTCTTGGCTTCCAATGATATAAAGATAATGAATTTCTTTGGTTATAGATGGAACAGAGAACATGTATTACTCGTAATTATTGTGAACTTCTAATAAAAGAATATTTCCCCCAACAATTAAAAATCAAGGGCAGTGGGGAACCAGCAGTTAGCGTAATGGCTATGTCGCTGGACTCCCACGTAGTCGACCGCGGTTCGTGTCCCGGACCTGGTGGCTTAAAACTCATGCCGGGCACGTGTGCGTGCGTGCCCAAGATCCCGAGAGGAGAATGGAGGAGAAGGGATTGCGGCGTGACCATCCCCCCTGGGGGGTGATTTCTCGCTTTCTGTCTCTATGTCTCTCTCTGTCTGTCTTTCGCACGCACCCTATAGCGAAAATCTCTCCAAAAAAAAAAAAAAAAAAAAAAAAATCAAGGGCAGTGGAGACTGGTAGATAGCATAATGGTTACATTGCTAGACTCCCACATAGTCAACTGTGCTTTGAGTTCCAGACTCAGCAGCTTAAAACTTACACAGGGAGCATGTGTGTGTATGCCCAAAACCCCAAGAGGAGAATGGTGGAGAAGGCATTGTGAAGTGACCATTCCATGGGGGTGGGGGGTGATTTCTCACTTTCAGTCTCTCTGTCTCTCTGGAGAGTGTACACACCCTCTAGCAACATCTCTCTCGATAAAAAGAAAATCCAGGGCAGCAATATAGCATCTGTAGGAGGCAGACAAAAATGGAGATATGGGTAGAAAAGGATGCAGAGACAGAGAGATATGATGAACGGAAGTAGGTTTCAAAAAACTTGACCTTTAAAGAAAGATTCAGAGTGAAATTCTATACTAGGTAAAGCAGTGACTGAAAATAATAAAAGATCAATGAATATTTATTTTTTAGTTTTATATATAAATTAATGATGAGAGATTGTTTTATTGTAATGCTCAACAATAACTAATTTTGATAGTGTTTTTACATATAAAATGTAAGATTGTTTCAACATAAATAGGTCCTAGTGTTGGTAACTGAGTGTATTAATCTGTCCAGAATGCCATAACAAGTTAGGACAGTCTTGGTGGCTTAAAACACAGTCATTTATTTTTTTCTCAGTTCTGGAGTTTAGAAGTTTAAGTTCAAGGTTCTGGTGTGTTGATTTCCTCTGAGATCTTTTTCCTTGGCTCTTGGGTGGCTGTCATCTTGCTCTGTTCACACATAGTCTTTTCTTTCTGGGCTCACACCCCTGGTGTATATATGTCTAAATTTTCTTTTCTTTCTTTTTTATTTTTTAAAGGCAAATCTTACCATATAATGATACTTCTGCCTCAAGCCCCTGTGTCACTGGAATTACAGGCACACACTCCCATACTAGCCTTTAGGTTGGACTGGGATTCAAACCCAGGTCACCCATGTTGTCACAGCCTGCGCAATACAGATTTTTAGCTGTATGCCACTGTGGCTGGGCTTAAGTGTCCTTTTCTTAAAATACACTAGTTAACTTGCATTGTGGCTCACTCTAACTGCCTTGTTTTAACATAATCATCTCTTTACAGGTCTGATCTCCAATTACTATCACATTCTGAGGAAGTAGGGGTAAAGCTTCAGCATGTGAGTTTTGGGAGGATGCAATTCAGACTACAGTACCAGGAATGGATAGTTATTTCCCAATGGAGGAGTCACGGACGTATAGTCTGAATAGAGACAAGAGCCTATGGCGAAGAGAAAAAGAAAGTGGACCACAAGACACATTCCAGAAAATTCCAAGCAATGCAATTTGGAAAAAAATCAATAATCAGACACATTCAATGATTATACTGTGACTTAGCTCTATCAAGAAATAATTTACTTCTATTAAATCGAATATTTAATAAAATACTTATTTTATCACATTCCAATTAATATACTATTCCAAATCCCCAAGTGTTCTCTAATTATGTCTTTGGAGAGGGAGGTACTTATGTCTGGGCTGCTGTAAAGGAGGTATCCCAAAGGGCTTTTGAGGAAATGCATATAAAGGGTTCAACAGATCCAGAAAAAAGGGAGAGGACATCGTATCCAGGAAGTGGACTTTCCAGTCAAGGTAAACACCTGGTAAGCAGTTTGGCCTCTCAGTGACTTCAGATACCAGTAGAAGGGGATATGGAGTCAGGCCTGGCTCTAAAAGGATCATTGCCATGCCAAACACACACACACACTCACACACACACACTCACACACAGACACACACACACACATGGAAACCAGATCCCATCTAACAATATAGCTTGTCCTCATCTAGAATTTTAAATTCAGTCAGACATTTATGCTGGACTGTCACATATTTACTTATATTACAGAAAAATTAAGAGGACACAAAATGTGACTTGCTTTTTGACTCCCATAGTTGTTCTACTCTATGCTATCCAGATTAATAGTGTATGATATTTTCGAGGCCAACAGGTGCTGTCATGGTTAAGGTGCTGGACTTCCATAGGGCTGACTGTGGCTCAGGTCCTGGACCTGGCAGCTTTAAAATCAGGGTAAGTCTGTGTGCATACCCAAAATCCTGAAAGGAGAATGGAGGAGAAGAAGGGATTGCAGTGTAGTCATTGCAGTATAGCTATCTCTTCTGGGCTGAGGGGTGATTTCTCACTTTCTCTCTTACTGTCTCTACCTCCCTCTGGCAAGTGCACATACTGTACGGCAAAAGCCTACAAAAAAAAAAAAGGAAAAAACAAAACAAAACAAAAAGAAAAATAGTCTATAATATTCTCACTTTTGGTACTCAAATTCAGGTATCAGAGGGACATTTTATCCATAGTTTTGTTTTTTTTTTTTTTTTTTGAGAGTTTTTTTGCTATAGGACACTTGCGCTCGCCAGAAAGACAGAGAGAGACAGAGAAATAGAAAATTAGAAATCACACCCAAGGGGGGATGGCCAAGCTGCAATCCCTTCTTCTCCATTCTCCTCTTGGGATCTTGGGCGGACACACACACACACGCACACGGCGTGAGTTTAAGCCACTGGGTTGGGGACTTGAACTGCGGTATACTACATGGGAGTTCAGCGACATAACTATTACGCTAACTGCTGGTCCCCTTCCATAGATTTTTTTTTTCCTTCAGTGTAGATAACAGGGCATTAGATTATTAGAAGACGCATCCTGATAAGCTATTCTATATTAGATGCTTTAACATAACTGGCTATGACATTTTCTGGGCTTATACATATATAAAACAATGATACATAATTGGCCATTTATTTCAAATTCAAGATGAACTTGAGGTGTTGAGAATGAGTACTGTCTTTTATTTCCTTTTCCTGTAGTAGACTAGTCCACTTAAAAACAGTTTTTTGTTTTGAAAATTTTGAGTTAGGTTAGCAGTACACAGTACTTTAGGGGGAAAAAGGCTTCATGATACACATGTAATTAACCCATCTCTCTACAACTATTTATGGAGTGCCCACAAGTTACTATAAACTGTCCTGTATAGGAAACAGCAGTAAACAAAATAGAAAAATATTTTGCCTGTGGATGTTGCATTCTGTAAGGAGAAACAGATGGTAAATTTGAGAAATAGGAGTTAGAATATGGTAACAGACATAGGAAATGATGAAACAGCATCTAAGTAATGAGGATGGGGACTATTAGTAACAAGTGGGCATGGAAATTAGAAAAAGAGTGATTAAAATGGGTCTTAGTCAGAGAATGACATCTGAGAGGAGCATCAAGGGAGTAAGGGGGTGAGCCACTCCACATCTGGATAGTGTACCAGGTGGAGGGAATGGGCCATTCAAATATTTTTGATCTGGGGCAGGGATGGGAAGCTTAGAAATAGTGGAAAAGTCAACAAGCTTGAGCAGAATGAAGCAGGGAGTGTGTCATCAGAGCTAGAAGACAAGCTCCTGTAGGTGAGGGAGGACTAGACAATGAATGGCCTCCTGGTCATTATGTCTTTACTTTAGACAAACTGAGTGCCTTTACAAGGTTTTAAATAAAGAGTGGCATTATCTTACTTTGTTTTTGTTTGTTTATTTACTTATGTATTTATTTAATGGACCATACTGGCTGCAGTACTAAGGAAACAGTGTAGAGGATAAGGGGTAGCCTAGTCAGAAGGCTGTGGCAATACATTGGCAAAGGATGATGGTAATTTGGACCAGGGTGCTAGCAGTGGAGGCAGTGAGAAGTGATTAGGCTTAGGACAAATTGTGAAAGAATGGATATCAGGATTTTCTGAAAATGTGAAAGCAGTTAGGAGAGAAACAGAGCAGGTTGATTCTAAAATGTTGTCTGCAGAAACCAGAAGGGTGGACTGTATAGGAAATAAACAGATCAAATTTTGCAAGTGTAGATTAGGAATCAGCTGTAAAAATGCTATTTGATCTATCTGTTATTCACCTCTTATTAGAAAACATTTGCCCTGAATAGAAACTTAGTTATCTGCTAGTGGTAGAATTTTTTTCTACACAAAATTATAACCTGGAAAATCATGAATATATTTTGGGAGTATGTGAACCCTCTAAAATTTTGTATGTTCTTACATATGTGCATATACATATTTGGGGAAAATTTTCATTGCTTTTATCATGTTTTTAAAGGGTTCCATGATTCCAAAGAATTAAAAGTCATTCATCACTTTAAGATAAAATGTTAAGGAATACAATGATCAGAGAATATGCATAAGCTCATAGCATTGACTTTTTTGAGGGAAACAAGAATGAGAATACAAATCTTGAGGTGCAAAAAGAATTTGGTTATCTTTGGTATATTCTCACACTTCAACCATGATGTTGATAATGTCCTGTGCGTATCCAAAGATATTTTCTATGTAAGGACTGGTTATCTGCTCTTTCACATTGTATTGTAAAAGGTATTATTTATAGTTTCACGGTGGTTTCCATAGAACATGTGAATAATTGAAAGCAGAGAAGGTTGGTGCTAGGAAAAGGATTAACTAATATTTTCACATGGATAAACTACATTCTATATAAAAAAGACTACCTCCTAATGTACACAAGTGATTAGTGCCAGGGATATGTGCCAGTTACAGAATTCCTCAAACCCGAACCAATGACTTTCACCCTTTTAAGCTTCTATCTCTTTTGTCAAATTATAAGGGAGTAGGTAACAATATTTAATAAATATCAGGATCTTGGCAAGATGCTGAATAACACTATAATGGTTTAAATTGCTTAAACTAGAAACATGACTTTATTTTTCCCCAACTTCAGAATGTATAAATAATTAAGCTACTTTTTCTCTCAGAACAAGTATATTTACCATTTCATAGGTTTATTCTTTGTCCATACAGTGGGGCATACATTTTACCTACATAATATCATTTATTTTTAAAAACTGTTTTGGAGGTGAAGACACGTAGGTAGAAGGATATTAGGATACTTTTCCAAGGTTACGGAGTGATGAGACTAGGCTTCGAACTTGGGTATCTTTTCAGTTGTGTGATTCTGCCTTTACAAGACTGTCTACTTTCAGCTGGGCTTGTTCAAATATTTGTGGTTAACTCTTAGCATATTTTGAAGATCTATCATATAGAATGGCTGCCTCAAATATCTGTGGGTTATCAAGCTTCAGCTGGGATGACAGAGAATGTGATCAGGTGTCTCATTATTCAGCTTACTCATGTTTATTTGCATGGTGGTTGCAGGATTTTAAAAGTGATACAAGAATGGGACCAGCAGTTAGCGTAATGGCTATGTCGCTGGACTCCCACGTAGTCGACCGCGGTTCGCGTCCCGGACCTGGTGGCTTAAAACTCACGCTGGGTGCGTGTGTGTGCGTGCCCAAGATCCCAAGGGGAGAATGGAGGAGAAGGGATTGCAGCATGGCCATCCCCCCCCCCCGGGGGGGGGTGATTTCTTGCTTTCTGTCTCTCTGTCTCTCTGTCTTTCTGGCAAGTGCATGTTCCCTATAGCAAAAACCTCTCCAAAAAAAAAAAAATTCTCAAAATAAGATAAAATAATCTTCTTAAATGGAAGCAATATAACTGATTATGGACTCACTGTCAGAATTTGACAGATAAAATTACTTATTTCAGACTATGTTCTTGAACTCAGTGAAAAAACAGGACTGTAGACACAGGGCTTAAGAATGCCAAAGGTGCTTACCCCATTTGTTAGGACAGAGTTAGAAATAGCTACTAAAAAATGTGCCCTGAAACAGATCACTTATTCTTTTCTTTCCTGCTTCTTATTTCTTGGCTTCCAATGATATAAAGATAATGAATTTCTTTGGTTATAGATGGAACAGAGAACATGTATTACTCGTAATTATTGTGAACTTCTAATAAAAGAATATTTCCCCCAACAATTAAAAATCAAGGGCAGTGGGGAACCAGCAGTTAGCGTAATGGCTATGTCGCTGGACTCCCACGTAGTCGACCGCGGTTCGTGTCCCGGACCTGGTGGCTTAAAACTCATGCCGGGCACGTGTGCGTGCGTGCCCAAGATCCCGAGAGGAGAATGGAGGAGAAGGGATTGCGGCGTGACCATCCCCCCTGGGGGGTGATTTCTCGCTTTCTGTCTCTATGTCTCTCTCTGTCTGTCTTTCGCACGCACCCTATAGCGAAAATCTCTCCAAAAAAAAAAAAAAAAAAAAAAAAATCAAGGGCAGTGGAGACTGGTAGATAGCATAATGGTTACATTGCTAGACTCCCACATAGTCAACTGTGCTTTGAGTTCCAGACTCAGCAGCTTAAAACTTACACAGGGAGCATGTGTGTGTATGCCCAAAACCCCAAGAGGAGAATGGTGGAGAAGGCATTGTGAAGTGACCATTCCATGGGGGTGGGGGGTGATTTCTCACTTTCAGTCTCTCTGTCTCTCTGGAGAGTGTACACACCCTCTAGCAACATCTCTCTCGATAAAAAGAAAATCCAGGGCAGCAATATAGCATCTGTAGGAGGCAGACAAAAATGGAGATATGGGTAGAAAAGGATGCAGAGACAGAGAGATATGATGAACGGAAGTAGGTTTCAAAAAACTTGACCTTTAAAGAAAGATTCAGAGTGAAATTCTATACTAGGTAAAGCAGTGACTGAAAATAATAAAAGATCAATGAATATTTATTTTTTAGTTTTATATATAAATTAATGATGAGAGATTGTTTTATTGTAATGCTCAACAATAACTAATTTTGATAGTGTTTTTACATATAAAATGTAAGATTGTTTCAACATAAATAGGTCCTAGTGTTGGTAACTGAGTGTATTAATCTGTCCAGAATGCCATAACAAGTTAGGACAGTCTTGGTGGCTTAAAACACAGTCATTTATTTTTTTCTCAGTTCTGGAGTTTAGAAGTTTAAGTTCAAGGTTCTGGTGTGTTGATTTCCTCTGAGATCTTTTTCCTTGGCTCTTGGGTGGCTGTCATCTTGCTCTGTTCACACATAGTCTTTTCTTTCTGGGCTCACACCCCTGGTGTATATATGTCTAAATTTTCTTTTCTTTCTTTTTTATTTTTTAAAGGCAAATCTTACCATATAATGATACTTCTGCCTCAAGCCCCTGTGTCACTGGAATTACAGGCACACACTCCCATACTAGCCTTTAGGTTGGACTGGGATTCAAACCCAGGTCACCCATGTTGTCACAGCCTGCGCAATACAGATTTTTAGCTGTATGCCACTGTGGCTGGGCTTAAGTGTCCTTTTCTTAAAATACACTAGTTAACTTGCATTGTGGCTCACTCTAACTGCCTTGTTTTAACATAATCATCTCTTTACAGGTCTGATCTCCAATTACTATCACATTCTGAGGAAGTAGGGGTAAAGCTTCAGCATGTGAGTTTTGGGAGGATGCAATTCAGACTACAGTACCAGGAATGGATAGTTATTTCCCAATGGAGGAGTCACGGACGTATAGTCTGAATAGAGACAAGAGCCTATGGCGAAGAGAAAAAGAAAGTGGACCACAAGACACATTCCAGAAAATTCCAAGCAATGCAATTTGGAAAAAAATCAATAATCAGACACATTCAATGATTATACTGTGACTTAGCTCTATCAAGAAATAATTTACTTCTATTAAATCGAATATTTAATAAAATACTTATTTTATCACATTCCAATTAATATACTATTCCAAATCCCCAAGTGTTCTCTAATTATGTCTTTGGAGAGGGAGGTACTTATGTCTGGGCTGCTGTAAAGGAGGTATCCCAAAGGGCTTTTGAGGAAATGCATATAAAGGGTTCAACAGATCCAGAAAAAAGGGAGAGGACATCGTATCCAGGAAGTGGACTTTCCAGTCAAGGTAAACACCTGGTAAGCAGTTTGGCCTCTCAGTGACTTCAGATACCAGTAGAAGGGGATATGGAGTCAGGCCTGGCTCTAAAAGGATCATTGCCATGCCAAACACACACACACACTCACACACACACACTCACACACAGACACACACACACACATGGAAACCAGATCCCATCTAACAATATAGCTTGTCCTCATCTAGAATTTTAAATTCAGTCAGACATTTATGCTGGACTGTCACATATTTACTTATATTACAGAAAAATTAAGAGGACACAAAATGTGACTTGCTTTTTGACTCCCATAGTTGTTCTACTCTATGCTATCCAGATTAATAGTGTATGATATTTTCGAGGCCAACAGGTGCTGTCATGGTTAAGGTGCTGGACTTCCATAGGGCTGACTGTGGCTCAGGTCCTGGACCCGGCAGCTTTAAAATCAGGGTAAGTCTGTGTGCATACCCAAAATCCTGAAAGGAGAATGGAGGAGAAGAAGGGATTGCAGTGTAGTCATTGCAGTATAGCTATCTCTTCTGGGCTGAGGGGTGATTTCTCACTTTCTCTCTTACTGTCTCTACCTCCCTCTGGCAAGTGCACATACTGTACGGCAAAAGCCTACAAAAAAAAAAAGGAAAAAACAAAACAAAACAAAAAGAAAAATAGTCTATAATATTCTCACTTTTGGTACTCAAATTCAGGTATCAGAGGGACATTTTATCCATAGTTTTGTTTTTTTTTTTTTTTTTGAGAGTTTTTTTGCTATAGGACACTTGCGCTCGCCAGAAAGACAGAGAGAGACAGAGAAATAGAAAATTAGAAATCACACCCAAGGGGGGATGGCCAAGCTGCAATCCCTTCTTCTCCATTCTCCTCTTGGGATCTTGGGCGGACACACACACACACGCACACGGCGTGAGTTTAAGCCACTGGGTTGGGGACTTGAACTGCGGTATACTACATGGGAGTTCAGCGACATAACTATTACGCTAACTGCTGGTCCCCTTCCATAGATTTTTTTTTTCCTTCAGTGTAGATAACAGGGCATTAGATTATTAGAAGACGCATCCTGATAAGCTATTCTATATTAGATGCTTTAACATAACTGGCTATGACATTTTCTGGGCTTATACATATATAAAACAATGATACATAATTGGCCATTTATTTCAAATTCAAGATGAACTTGAGGTGTTGAGAATGAGTACTGTCTTTTATTTCCTTTTCCTGTAGTAGACTAGTCCACTTAAAAACAGTTTTTTGTTTTGAAAATTTTGAGTTAGGTTAGCAGTACACAGTACTTTAGGGGGAAAAAGGCTTCATGATACACATGTAATTAACCCATCTCTCTACAACTATTTATGGAGTGCCCACAAGTTACTATAAACTGTCCTGTATAGGAAACAGCAGTAAACAAAATAGAAAAATATTTTGCCTGTGGATGTTGCATTCTGTAAGGAGAAACAGATGGTAAATTTGAGAAATAGGAGTTAGAATATGGTAACAGACATAGGAAATGATGAAACAGCATCTAAGTAATGAGGATGGGGACTATTAGTAACAAGTGGGCATGGAAATTAGAAAAAGAGTGATTAAAATGGGTCTTAGTCAGAGAATGACATCTGAGAGGAGCATCAAGGGAGTAAGGGGGTGAGCCACTCCACATCTGGATAGTGTACCAGGTGGAGGGAATGGGCCATTCAAATATTTTTGATCTGGGGCAGGGATGGGAAGCTTAGAAATAGTGGAAAAGTCAACAAGCTTGAGCAGAATGAAGCAGGGAGTGTGTCATCAGAGCTAGAAGACAAGCTCCTGTAGGTGAGGGAGGACTAGACAATGAATGGCCTCCTGGTCATTATGTCTTTACTTTAGACAAACTGAGTGCCTTTACAAGGTTTTAAATAAAGAGTGGCATTATCTTACTTTGTTTTTGTTTGTTTATTTACTTATGTATTTATTTAATGGACCATACTGGCTGCAGTACTAAGGAAACAGTGTAGAGGATAAGGGGTAGCCTAGTCAGAAGGCTGTGGCAATACATTGGCAAAGGATGATGGTAATTTGGACCAGGGTGCTAGCAGTGGAGGCAGTGAGAAGTGATTAGGCTTAGGACAAATTGTGAAAGAATGGATATCAGGATTTTCTGAAAATGTGAAAGCAGTTAGGAGAGAAACAGAGCAGATTGATTCTAAAATGTTGTCTGCAGAAACCAGAAGGGTGGACTGTATAGGAAATAAACAGATCAAATTTTGCAAGTGTAGATTAGGAATCAGCTGTAAAAATGCTATTTGATCTATCTGTTATTCACCTCTTATTAGAAAACATTTGCCCTGAATAGAAACTTAGTTATCTGCTAGTGGTAGAATTTTTTTCTACACAAAATTATAACCTGGAAAATCATGAATATATTTTGGGAGTATGTGAACCCTCTAAAATTTTGTATGTTCTTACATATGTGCATATGCATATTTGGGGAAAATTTTCATTGCTTTTATCATGTTTTTAAAGGGTTCCATGATTCCAAAGAATTAAAAGTCATTCATCACTTTAAGATAAAATGTTAAGGAATACAATGATCAGAGAATATGCATAAGCTCATAGCATTGACTTTTTTGAGGGAAACAAGAATGAGAATACAAATCTTGAGGTGCAAAAAGAATTTGGTTATCTTTGGTATATTCTCACACTTCAACCATGATGTTGATAATGTCCTGTGCGTATCCAAAGATATTTTCTATGTAAGGACTGGTTATCTGCTCTTTCACATTGTATTGTAAAAGGTATTATTTATAGTTTCACGGTGGTTTCCATAGAACATGTGAATAATTGAAAGCAGAGAAGGTTGGTGCTAGGAAAAGGATTAACTAATATTTTCACATGGATAAACTACATTCTATATAAAAAAGACTACCTCCTAATGTACACAAGTGATTAGTGCCAGGGATATGTGCCAGTTACAGAATTCCTCAAACCCGAACCAATGACTTTCACCCTTTTAAGCTTCTATCTCTTTTGTCAAATTATAAGGGAGTAGGTAACAATATTTAATAAATATCAGGATCTTGGCAAGATGCTGAATAACACTATAATGGTTTAAATTGCTTAAACTAGAAACATGACTTTATTTTTCCCCAACTTCAGAATGTATAAATAATTAAGCTACTTTTTCTCTCAGAACAAGTATATTTACCATTTCATAGGTTTATTCTTTGTCCATACAGTGGGGCATACATTTTACCTACATAATATCATTTATTTTTAAAAACTGTTTTGGAGGTGAAGACACGTAGGTAGAAGGATATTAGGATACTTTTCCAAGGTTACGGAGTGATGAGACTAGGCTTCGAACTTGGGTATCTTTTCAGTTGTGTGATTCTGCCTTTACAAGACTGTCTACTTTCAGCTGGGCTTGTTCAAATATTTGTGGTTAACTCTTAGCATATTTTGAAGATCTATCATATAGAATGGCTGCCTCAAATATCTGTGGGTTATCAAGCTTCAGCTGGGATGACAGAGAATGTGATCAGGTGTCTCATTATTCAGCTTACTCATGTTTATTTGCATGGTGGTTGCAGGATTTTAAAAGTGATACAAGAATGGGACCAGCAGTTAGCGTAATGGCTATGTCGCTGGACTCCCACGTAGTCGACCGCGGTTCGCGTCCCGGACCTGGTGGCTTAAAACTCACGCTGGGTGCGTGTGTGTGCGTGCCCAAGATCCCAAGGGGAGAATGGAGGAGAAGGGATTGCAGCATGGCCATCCCCCCCCCCCGGGGGGGGGTGATTTCTTGCTTTCTGTCTCTCTGTCTCTCTGTCTTTCTGGCAAGTGCATGTTCCCTATAGCAAAAACCTCTCCAAAAAAAAAAAAATTCTCAAAATAAGATAAAATAATCTTCTTAAATGGAAGCAATATAACTGATTATGGACTCACTGTCAGAATTTGACAGATAAAATTACTTATTTCAGACTATGTTCTTGAACTCAGTGAAAAAACAGGACTGTAGACACAGGGCTTAAGAATGCCAAAGGTGCTTACCCCATTTGTTAGGACAGAGTTAGAAATAGCTACTAAAAAATGTGCCCTGAAACAGATCACTTATTCTTTTCTTTCCTGCTTCTTATTTCTTGGCTTCCAATGATATAAAGATAATGAATTTCTTTGGTTATAGATGGAACAGAGAACATGTATTACTCGTAATTATTGTGAACTTCTAATAAAAGAATATTTCCCCCAACAATTAAAAATCAAGGGCAGTGGGGAACCAGCAGTTAGCGTAATGGCTATGTCGCTGGACTCCCACGTAGTCGACCGCGGTTCGTGTCCCGGACCTGGTGGCTTAAAACTCATGCCGGGCACGTGTGCGTGCGTGCCCAAGATCCCGAGAGGAGAATGGAGGAGAAGGGATTGCGGCGTGACCATCCCCCCTGGGGGGTGATTTCTCGCTTTCTGTCTCTATGTCTCTCTCTGTCTGTCTTTCGCACGCACCCTATAGCGAAAATCTCTCCAAAAAAAAAAAAAAAAAAAAAAAAATCAAGGGCAGTGGAGACTGGTAGATAGCATAATGGTTACATTGCTAGACTCCCACATAGTCAACTGTGCTTTGAGTTCCAGACTCAGCAGCTTAAAACTTACACAGGGAGCATGTGTGTGTATGCCCAAAACCCCAAGAGGAGAATGGTGGAGAAGGCATTGTGAAGTGACCATTCCATGGGGGTGGGGGGTGATTTCTCACTTTCAGTCTCTCTGTCTCTCTGGAGAGTGTACACACCCTCTAGCAACATCTCTCTCGATAAAAAGAAAATCCAGGGCAGCAATATAGCATCTGTAGGAGGCAGACAAAAATGGAGATATGGGTAGAAAAGGATGCAGAGACAGAGAGATATGATGAACGGAAGTAGGTTTCAAAAAACTTGACCTTTAAAGAAAGATTCAGAGTGAAATTCTATACTAGGTAAAGCAGTGACTGAAAATAATAAAAGATCAATGAATATTTATTTTTTAGTTTTATATATAAATTAATGATGAGAGATTGTTTTATTGTAATGCTCAACAATAACTAATTTTGATAGTGTTTTTACATATAAAATGTAAGATTGTTTCAACATAAATAGGTCCTAGTGTTGGTAACTGAGTGTATTAATCTGTCCAGAATGCCATAACAAGTTAGGACAGTCTTGGTGGCTTAAAACACAGTCATTTATTTTTTTCTCAGTTCTGGAGTTTAGAAGTTTAAGTTCAAGGTTCTGGTGTGTTGATTTCCTCTGAGATCTTTTTCCTTGGCTCTTGGGTGGCTGTCATCTTGCTCTGTTCACACATAGTCTTTTCTTTCTGGGCTCACACCCCTGGTGTATATATGTCTAAATTTTCTTTTCTTTCTTTTTTATTTTTTAAAGGCAAATCTTACCATATAATGATACTTCTGCCTCAAGCCCCTGTGTCACTGGAATTACAGGCACACACTCCCATACTAGCCTTTAGGTTGGACTGGGATTCAAACCCAGGTCACCCATGTTGTCACAGCCTGCGCAATACAGATTTTTAGCTGTATGCCACTGTGGCTGGGCTTAAGTGTCCTTTTCTTAAAATACACTAGTTAACTTGCATTGTGGCTCACTCTAACTGCCTTGTTTTAACATAATCATCTCTTTACAGGTCTGATCTCCAATTACTATCACATTCTGAGGAAGTAGGGGTAAAGCTTCAGCATGTGAGTTTTGGGAGGATGCAATTCAGACTACAGTACCAGGAATGGATAGTTATTTCCCAATGGAGGAGTCACGGACGTATAGTCTGAATAGAGACAAGAGCCTATGGCGAAGAGAAAAAGAAAGTGGACCACAAGACACATTCCAGAAAATTCCAAGCAATGCAATTTGGAAAAAAATCAATAATCAGACACATTCAATGATTATACTGTGACTTAGCTCTATCAAGAAATAATTTACTTCTATTAAATCGAATATTTAATAAAATACTTATTTTATCACATTCCAATTAATATACTATTCCAAATCCCCAAGTGTTCTCTAATTATGTCTTTGGAGAGGGAGGTACTTATGTCTGGGCTGCTGTAAAGGAGGTATCCCAAAGGGCTTTTGAGGAAATGCATATAAAGGGTTCAACAGATCCAGAAAAAAGGGAGAGGACATCGTATCCAGGAAGTGGACTTTCCAGTCAAGGTAAACACCTGGTAAGCAGTTTGGCCTCTCAGTGACTTCAGATACCAGTAGAAGGGGATATGGAGTCAGGCCTGGCTCTAAAAGGATCATTGCCATGCCAAACACACACACACACTCACACACACACACTCACACACAGACACACACACACACATGGAAACCAGATCCCATCTAACAATATAGCTTGTCCTCATCTAGAATTTTAAATTCAGTCAGACATTTATGCTGGACTGTCACATATTTACTTATATTACAGAAAAATTAAGAGGACACAAAATGTGACTTGCTTTTTGACTCCCATAGTTGTTCTACTCTATGCTATCCAGATTAATAGTGTATGATATTTTCGAGGCCAACAGGTGCTGTCATGGTTAAGGTGCTGGACTTCCATAGGGCTGACTGGCTCAGGTCCTGGACCTGGCAGCTTTAAAATCAGGGTAAGTCTGTGTGCATACCCAAAATCCTGAAAGGAGAATGGAGGAGAAGAAGGGATTGCAGTGTAGTCATTGCAGTATAGCTATCTCTTCTGGGCTGAGGGGTGATTTCTCACTTTCTCTCTTACTGTCTCTACCTCCCTCTGGCAAGTGCACATACTGTACGGCAAAAGCCTACAAAAAAAAAAAAGGAAAAAACAAAACAAAACAAAAAGAAAAATAGTCTATAATATTCTCACTTTTGGTACTCAAATTCAGGTATCAGAGGGACATTTTATCCATAGTTTTGTTTTTTTTTTTTTTTTTGAGAGTTTTTTTGCTATAGGACACTTGCGCTCGCCAGAAAGACAGAGAGAGACAGAGAAATAGAAAATTAGAAATCACACCCAAGGGGGGATGGCCAAGCTGCAATCCCTTCTTCTCCATTCTCCTCTTGGGATCTTGGGCGGACACACACACACACGCACACGGCGTGAGTTTAAGCCACTGGGTTGGGGACTTGAACTGCGGTATACTACATGGGAGTTCAGCGACATAACTATTACGCTAACTGCTGGTCCCCTTCCATAGATTTTTTTTTTCCTTCAGTGTAGATAACAGGGCATTAGATTATTAGAAGACGCATCCTGATAAGCTATTCTATATTAGATGCTTTAACATAACTGGCTATGACATTTTCTGGGCTTATACATATATAAAACAATGATACATAATTGGCCATTTATTTCAAATTCAAGATGAACTTGAGGTGTTGAGAATGAGTACTGTCTTTTATTTCCTTTTCCTGTAGTAGACTAGTCCACTTAAAAACAGTTTTTTGTTTTGAAAATTTTGAGTTAGGTTAGCAGTACACAGTACTTTAGGGGGAAAAAGGCTTCATGATACACATGTAATTAACCCATCTCTCTACAACTATTTATGGAGTGCCCACAAGTTACTATAAACTGTCCTGTATAGGAAACAGCAGTAAACAAAATAGAAAAATATTTTGCCTGTGGATGTTGCATTCTGTAAGGAGAAACAGATGGTAAATTTGAGAAATAGGAGTTAGAATATGGTAACAGACATAGGAAATGATGAAACAGCATCTAAGTAATGAGGATGGGGACTATTAGTAACAAGTGGGCATGGAAATTAGAAAAAGAGTGATTAAAATGGGTCTTAGTCAGAGAATGACATCTGAGAGGAGCATCAAGGGAGTAAGGGGGTGAGCCACTCCACATCTGGATAGTGTACCAGGTGGAGGGAATGGGCCATTCAAATATTTTTGATCTGGGGCAGGGATGGGAAGCTTAGAAATAGTGGAAAAGTCAACAAGCTTGAGCAGAATGAAGCAGGGAGTGTGTCATCAGAGCTAGAAGACAAGCTCCTGTAGGTGAGGGAGGACTAGACAATGAATGGCCTCCTGGTCATTATGTCTTTACTTTAGACAAACTGAGTGCCTTTACAAGGTTTTAAATAAAGAGTGGCATTATCTTACTTTGTTTTTGTTTGTTTATTTACTTATGTATTTATTTAATGGACCATACTGGCTGCAGTACTAAGGAAACAGTGTAGAGGATAAGGGGTAGCCTAGTCAGAAGGCTGTGGCAATACATTGGCAAAGGATGATGGTAATTTGGACCAGGGTGCTAGCAGTGGAGGCAGTGAGAAGTGATTAGGCTTAGGACAAATTGTGAAAGAATGGATATCAGGATTTTCTGAAAATGTGAAAGCAGTTAGGAGAGAAACAGAGCAGGTTGATTCTAAAATGTTGTCTGCAGAAACCAGAAGGGTGGACTGTATAGGAAATAAACAGATCAAATTTTGCAAGTGTAGATTAGGAATCAGCTGTAAAAATGCTATTTGATCTATCTGTTATTCACCTCTTATTAGAAAACATTTGCCCTGAATAGAAACTTAGTTATCTGCTAGTGGTAGAATTTTTTTCTACACAAAATTATAACCTGGAAAATCATGAATATATTTTGGGAGTATGTGAACCCTCTAAAATTTTGTATGTTCTTACATATGTGCATATACATATTTGGGGAAAATTTTCATTGCTTTTATCATGTTTTTAAAGGGTTCCATGATTCCAAAGAATTAAAAGTCATTCATCACTTTAAGATAAAATGTTAAGGAATACAATGATCAGAGAATATGCATAAGCTCATAGCATTGACTTTTTTGAGGGAAACAAGAATGAGAATACAAATCTTGAGGTGCAAAAAGAATTTGGTTATCTTTGGTATATTCTCACACTTCAACCATGATGTTGATAATGTCCTGTGCGTATCCAAAGATATTTTCTATGTAAGGACTGGTTATCTGCTCTTTCACATTGTATTGTAAAAGGTATTATTTATAGTTTCACGGTGGTTTCCATAGAACATGTGAATAATTGAAAGCAGAGAAGGTTGGTGCTAGGAAAAGGATTAACTAATATTTTCACATGGATAAACTACATTCTATATAAAAAAGACTACCTCCTAATGTACACAAGTGATTAGTGCCAGGGATATGTGCCAGTTACAGAATTCCTCAAACCCGAACCAATGACTTTCACCCTTTTAAGCTTCTATCTCTTTTGTCAAATTATAAGGGAGTAGGTAACAATATTTAATAAATATCAGGATCTTGGCAAGATGCTGAATAACACTATAATGGTTTAAATTGCTTAAACTAGAAACATGACTTTATTTTTCCCCAACTTCAGAATGTATAAATAATTAAGCTACTTTTTCTCTCAGAACAAGTATATTTACCATTTCATAGGTTTATTCTTTGTCCATACAGTGGGGCATACATTTTACCTACATAATATCATTTATTTTTAAAAACTGTTTTGGAGGTGAAGACACGTAGGTAGAAGGATATTAGGATACTTTTCCAAGGTTACGGAGTGATGAGACTAGGCTTCGAACTTGGGTATCTTTTCAGTTGTGTGATTCTGCCTTTACAAGACTGTCTACTTTCAGCTGGGCTTGTTCAAATATTTGTGGTTAACTCTTAGCATATTTTGAAGATCTATCATATAGAATGGCTGCCTCAAATATCTGTGGGTTATCAAGCTTCAGCTGGGATGACAGAGAATGTGATCAGGTGTCTCATTATTCAGCTTACTCATGTTTATTTGCATGGTGGTTGCAGGATTTTAAAAGTGATACAAGAATGGGACCAGCAGTTAGCGTAATGGCTATGTCGCTGGACTCCCACGTAGTCGACCGCGGTTCGCGTCCCGGACCTGGTGGCTTAAAACTCACGCTGGGTGCGTGTGTGTGCGTGCCCAAGATCCCAAGGGGAGAATGGAGGAGAAGGGATTGCGGCGTGACCATTCCCCCTGGGGGGTGATTTCTCACTTTCTGTCTCTATGTCTCTCTCTGTCTGCCTGACGAGCGCACGCGCCCTATAGGGAAAACCTCTCCAAAAAAAAAAAAAAAAAAAATCATGATTGCTCAATGTCTTCTCATCGAAAATAGTTAATAGTGAGCATTGAGTGGATCAAAAATGCCCAAACTATTCATAAAAATGTCACATAGGGAACCAGCAGTTAGCGTAATGGCTATGTCGCTGGACTCCCATGTAGTCGACCGCGGTTCGAGTCCCGGACCTGGTGGCTTAAAACTCACGCCAGGTGCGTGTGTGTGTGCACCCAAGATCCCGAGAGGAGAATGGAGAAGGGATTGCGGCGTGGCCATCCCCCCTGGGGGGTGATTTCTCGTTTTTTGTCTCTATGTCTCTCTCTGTCTGTCTGGTGAGCGCACGTGCCCTATAGCGAAAACCTCTCCAAAAAAAAAAATGTCACATAAACTAGAGAAAAGTGCAAAACTAAGCACTCTTAAGGGTTGTTGTTGGATTTATTTTTAATCTGTTTTTCCCCTTGATTCTCTCCCTCTCACTCTCCTTCCCAAAAGAAAGAAGCAAAATATTTAAGGACACAAAAATGGAAAATTATTTGTTGATGATAATGTGAATGGCAAAATCTTTGACTCATCAATATACAGTGTATTCATGCTGGGAAAATTCATTTGGTATGCTGTAATAATACACAGTGCTTAAATGTCAAAAAATTTTAAGAAAACTGTTTTAATGTTTTGTATGAGATTTCAGGTTGTAAGAGGTCTATAGTGCTGCCTTAACTAGTAGATCATGAAAGAAAACAATGCACTTATGAGAAGTAACTGGGTAAAATATTGAGTACATGCAATCTTATATATATATATATACACACACACATATATGAATATATGTATATGTGTACATATATATATATATATATATATATATATATATATATTACTTACATTTAATCACTATACACCTTTGCAGTGTACAACGTGGTTGTTCCCAGCACAAATACAGTGCATATGAGTCAAGACAAAGACATTACCATAAATGATAACTTTTCATTTCATCTGCACACTCATGCCTGGAAGACTTTGCGTGTGAACACAGAACATTTCCATTTAGACCAACCTCACAGATCTTCAGATTTTCCACTGCTCTACCATTTGAAGCAGAGAACATATATTCTTGATTGAGAAGATTCTGGGTTCAAATACTAGCTCTGTGACCTTGGGCATGTTACTTGAATTCTGTGTTTCAGTTTCTTCAACTTTAACTCAAAGATCATAATACCACTTTCCATATCAAGATCATAATTTCACTGACCTTACCAAAGATTAAATGGATTAAATACAGCATGTAGAATAGCAACAATCACAAGTTCAGTAAGATGTGATTTTTTTTTTAAATTTGTTAGGGAGTGCAGAGAGTGACAGAGACAGAGGTGGAGAGAAAATAAGAAATTACCTTGCATGAGGAGTGGTCATACTACACTCCCTTCTCTGTTTCTGCCTCCTTATGATATTTTAGGCTAGGATACATACACACAGACACAAGTGCACACCCAGCATATTTTTCAAGCCACCGGGTCTGGGACTCAAACCAGGCAGTTGGCTATATGGAATCCAGCCATCTTAACCAGCAGAATATGGGCTGATCCTATATGTTTCTACCTATATAAATAGCAGTAGGAGCGGTTCAATATATCGATATTGATAGATCTGATAACACAATGGCGGAAACAGAAGATGTTCTCAATACTTTATAAAACAACACCTGATTTTTTTTGAATGTCCACTATCTACCAAACATTGGCTTATGTATTTTCATATTGTTTTCTTTATTCCATCAGACAACCTGTTATAAAGTTATTAGTTATCTTCTTGAGCCTCATTTTTGAAAATTTGTTTTATAAGATTAAGGGATTTTCCCTACATTAACCAGTCAATGAATAAAGTTATGATTTTTTTTTTGTAGAAATTTTTGCCATAAGGTGCATGAATTTGCCCAAGAGAAAGAGATACAGAGACAGTGAGAGGGAAAGTGAGAAAACATCCCCCGGGGTGATGGCCACACCACAATCACATTTCCTCCGTACTCCTGGAATCTTGGACACGCAAGCACATGTGCCCAATGTGAATTCAAGCCACTGGTTTCTGGGACTTGAACTGGGTTTGGCTATGTGGGAATCTAGTGATGTAACCACTACACCATCTGCTGGTCCCAGATTATGATTTTTTTTCAAGTTCCCAATATTAAAATTACTTCTGATACAATCTAATGGTCTTCTCAAGTTACAGACTGAAATTCTATGATTTTTGAATTTAAAAGAAATATAAAATAGAGAGGCAAGACATTTAAGGTACACAAAAATGTAAGATGGCCTGTTGATGATAAGGTGTATGATAATATCTTTAAAGAAACTGGTAGGCAGTATATTTAGGCTGAGAAAATCTATTTTACAAGCTGCTGTGACGTACAGTAATTGAATGTATAAAAAATTAAAAAATAATTTGTGACAGAAAGAGACCACCAGCTTCACAGTAATTAGGGATTTTAGTTATACCTTTGTTTACTTATTTCAATAGAAAAAATTACTAAGTGATATTTTTCTCCTATGTTAAACAGGCTTCCTGTCTGTGGTCATGGAAGTGGGCAATCGCACCATCCTTACTGAATTCATCTTGTTGGGCTTCTCAGCAAATTCCCGGCAACAGCTCATATTATTTGGAATATTCCTGACACTTTACTTGATAACTTTGTCAGGGAACATGACCCTGGTGATCTTAATCCGCATTGATTCCCGCTTGCATACACCTATGTACTTTTTTATTGGCAGTTTGTCTTTTTTGGATTTCTGGTATACCTCAGTGTACACCCCCAAAATCCTGGCCATTTGCATCTCAGAAGATAAGCGTATTTCCTTGGCTGGATGTGGGGCCCAGTTGTTCTTTTCCTGTGTAGTAGCCTACACTGAGTGCTATCTCCTGGCTGTCATGGCTTATGACCGCCACGTGGCAATTTGTAACCCACTGCTTTATTCAGGAATCATGTCCACTTCCCTCTGCACTAGACTTGTTGCTGGCTCCTACATCGGAGGATTTTTGAATGCCATAGCCCACACTGCCAACACATTCCGTCTGAGTTTCTGTGGAAACAATATCATTGACCACTTTTTCTGTGATGCACCACCCCTGGTAAAAATGTCCTGTACAGACACCCAGGTATATGAAAAGGTCCTCCTTGGTGTGGTGGGCTTCACAGTCCTCTCTAGCATTCTTGCCATTCTTATTTCCTATGTCAACATCTTGCTGGCTATCCTGAGGATCCGCTCAGCCTCAGGAAGGCGCAAGGCATTCTCTACCTGTGCTTCTCACATAGTCTCTGTCATGCTTTTCTATGGATCTTTGCTCTTCATGTACTCAAGGCCCAGTTCCACCTATTCCCTGGAGAAAGACAAAGTGGCTGCCCTGTTCTACACTGTGGTTAACCCATTGCTCAACCCTCTCATCTACAGCCTGAGAAACAAAGATGTCAAAGAAGCCTTCAGAAAAGCAACACAGGCAATACGGCCACAAAGATGAAGACTATCTTTTTTATTTAATTTTCTTACTGTATTTTCAAATAATTGTGCTGTGGATTCATTCGTATACATTTCTTTTTCCTTTTTCTCATTCTCGCTCTCTTTTTTTTTTCTTTGCATATAATCACTCTGTATCATTCAGCTTTATTTCAAAAATAATAATTAAAACAATGGATTGTTGAACAAGTTGCTGCAATTACTAATATTTTATTTTGATTTTAACTGTTTTAAAGTTGTAATATTAGATTATTTCATTTTCTGCAATATATTTTGCTTCTTTGCAGTTATAAAATTTTAAATTGATTGTGTTTGAGCAGTTTCAAGGAGAAAAGAAATTATGTAGTTTCATGAATATAGTTTGAATTTGAAGCTTAATAGGCAACTTTTATTGAGTGAGGAAAATATTTAGAATGATGAGACTCTTGGAAATTTGCTCAAGATTTTATACATACTTATTTTTGGTAAGAAATCCTCCTAAATTCTTCATAATGAGTTTAACAAACCATATACATTCTATATCATTGTAATATTAGACAAAGTGCGAGGTATTTTGATAGCAGATAAACAAATGAGCAACGACAAAACCATTTTCTAAAACCATATGAACAATATGTGTCTTTAGGATTGCATTTTATCCTAAAATAAGAGTACTCCATAGTATTCTTTCTCAGGTCACACAACTGAAGAATAACAATTATTATACAGAATGAACAAATGCATCTGTGGATTTCCCCACTTCTTTCTGCTTTTAATTTGTCCTGATGGAGAAACACAGAGTGCCTTGACTGCTTTGTGACCTGATAAGTTAATTGCATGTTTACTTATTGTCGAACCAAGCTGTCACCTTGATCATTCCCAGGCACTGATAAATTTATTCAGATTGTTGCTCAAAATGCTGAAAGATGAAACATGTTGCTAAGCAGGTAGGAACTCATTCCAGCCTTGAGCCTAACTCCATAAGCCTTCATATAAGCTCTGTAATACAACCTCCTTGCAGGGAGCATACATAGGTGTAACATTATTGTCTTGCTGTCCTTTACAAGTTCACACTGCAGGACTCCCCCTACCCCTAAGGATGTTTCCCTAATAGGTGCTTTGGTGCTTCCTGGAATGTGAACAGATCTTATCTCAGGAACATTTGGGGAAGTCTGCATTTAGTGCTTCTTTCTTGGATTACAAACAGACCTCATTTTAGTATTGTTTGGGTCAGTCCCTTGCAGAATTCCCCAGTACTTTTGGAGAGAATTCAGCTACAGGTTCAGAAGACTAGAATCATACTCTAGACCGAATGCTTGTAGTTTTCTTTATTCTTTTTATTCCTTCCTTCCTTACTTCCTTTCTTTCTCTTTCCTTATCTTTTCTTTCTCTCCTTCTTTATTTTTTTTTTTTTGAGAGAGATTTTTGCTATAGGATGTATGCTCTTGCGAGAGAGACAGAGACAAAAAACAAGAAATCACCCCCCTACCTACCCAAGGGAGGATGACCATGTCACATTCCCTTCTCCTCCACTCTCCTCTTAGGATTTTGAGCATACACTTATGTGCACCCAGTGTGAGTTTTAAGCTGTCGGGTACAGGACACGAACCACGGCTGACTATGTGCGAGTCTAAGGATGTAACCATTACACCATCTGCTAGTCCTATGCTTATAGTTTTCCACCACAAGATTTTAATTATTTTATTCAAGACTCTTTATAGATTTTAAGCTAAGAATTATTAGGTTTGCTTTATAAATGAAGAACTTGCAGCTCACTCAGAGGTTAAAACCTCTGTCAAAAAATTATAGTGATTGTTGGAATGACCACATTTACAAAACTGAATAAAATAAAAAGAGACAGATAGTTGTAGCTACTTCACCATTTATATCAGCTCTGATATTTCTCATTTTTTTCCTTTCATCTGCATTTACTTTCCAACATATCTGTGCCCCTTTATCAAAAAACTCTTGTTCTTTTAATTGGTTCCATAGTGCAATAATACAATGCTCATGAGAAACTGGATCTCACAAGATTTTAACCCTTGGTGGCATGAACTAGAAACATTCTGAGTCTGTGCATGATTGCCCAAGATCCACCAGGCGCAGAGGAAAGGGAGAGTGGCATAACCAGATCCTGTGGACGGTGGGTACTCATCTCTTTCTTTCTTTCTCTTACTCATGTGTGTGCACACACTCTAGAATAATGAAAAACATCTTAACATTATTTATTCTTCTATCACTGGGGAAGCTCTGTTAGTATTTAACTACAGTTTTGGTGTATATTCCTAAAATATAGATGATCCATATCATGTTTTCTTCACATCCTCGTAATTATTATCATTACATATTATGTAGGGTAAAACAATTGGGACGTTTCTAGGGAACAGAACAAGAAAAAAATTAATTATTCAGAATGTCAGAAGTATTATATGCTTTTATATTTTGCATTAAACCCTGATAGTTTTTAAAAATACTGTATTGATGCCCAATTGAATCTATAATTCTACATTGTAGATTACAGTATGATCAACTTAAAAAACACTACTGTAATACAAAGAAACAAAATTTTCCTTATTGAATTTGTTTTAAAGAATTATTCACTAAATTTCATCTATTATTACTGTTTTCTAATTTGAACACAGAGAGAGAGAGAAGGAAAGCGAGAAAACAAGTCACTAGGTCCAGAACCAGAACCGTTGGCAGCCATATGGGAGTCTGAGCTCACGCCATCTGCTGGTCCCTCCCTCATGAATTTTGCTTAACAGAAAAAGAAATGAGTTTTTTTTTTTTTTTTTTTTTTTTTTTTAATCCAGTTCTTTAACTTTCCTGAAGTAGATTTTTATCACTTAGCAGTGACTTGACAAATTTATGTCAATTAGACTCTGAATTGGAACAACTTGAAGAGTTTTTTCAGAGATTCTTTCACATCTTGATTCCTCAGACTGTAGATCATGGGATTCAACATGGGAAACAACACAGTATAAAAAGTAGAAACCATTTTGTCTCTCTCAAGGGAATAGCTGGAACTTGGCCGAGAGTAGATGTAGAGAATGGAACCATAGTATAAGGTAACAGAGATCAAGTGAGAAGAGCATGTGGAGAAGGCTTTGAGGCGACCCTGGGTGGAGCGGATCCTTAAGATGGCGGCGATGATGAAAACGTAGGAGGCCAGTATGAGCACAGTGGGGGTAATGACATTGGAGGCCAGAAGGAAGTACAGCACAGCCTGGTAGCTCTCCTTCACATCACATGCCAACTTCACCAGGGGTGGGACGTCACAGAAAAAGTCATCAATGACATTGTCACCACAAAAATCCAATGTGAACGTGTTGCTGGTTAGTATGATTGCATTGACAAAACCACCAGTATAGGAAAATATAACCAAACATATGCACAAGCTCCTCGACATGGCTTGAACATAAAGCAAAGGGTTAGAAATGGCCACATAGCGGTCATAAGCCATGGTGGCCAGCAGGTAACATTCACTATAGGCCAGTCCAGCAGAGAAGAAGAACTGGGCCAGGCAACCAGCAAAGGAGATGCTTTTGTCTTCAGAGATACAGGTCATTAGAATCTTCGGGGTGTAGACAGAGGAATACCAGAGATCCAGAAAAGACAGATTTCCAATGAAGAAATACATGGGTGTGTGGAGCCTGGAATCAGTACATATCAACAATATCAGGGTGGTATTTCCCAACAACGTCACAGAATACACACCAAGGAACACTACAAACAGAATCAGCTGCATCACTGGATCTGTTGTGAAGCCCAACAACATAAATTCAGTCACTGTGTGATTGCCCCTCTCCATGACTTGAAGAATAATCTCCTACAAATGGAGTAAAGAATTTAATTGTTTTAACCAATACCACATGGGAGCATTGTCTGACCTAAGTCTTAGGATGTGGTCACCATCCTGAGCCTCAGGGTATTTATTTCAATGCAATTAATTTAATTATAGGAAACCAATCATTTTGTAGGGAATTTACTTTTAGAAAACTTTTAGAAATTTACTTTTAGAAAGCATTTTTAATTTAAAAACACTTTAAAAATGTACATTTATTCTTCTAGATTGTAAGAGAGAGAAGGAGAATGGAAATAAGAGAGAAAGACTCTAGAGAGAGCGGGAGAGGAATGACTTATTGGTTTTTTCCATACTGTGATCCTCTCCCAGCCTTCCAGCCAACCAGGATCACCCTTAGATGTGTGCATTACATTCATATTGTCATGAGAATTGAACCCAGGGCCTTCCAATATAGCTCGTTTTCCACAGTGGCATCTTATGACCTGTGTCACTGTGGCTAGGCATAAAAATATTTCTAGGCAGCGATTGAGAGATAGGGAATCAAGAGGGAAAAAAGGAAGCAAAATATATAAGAAACAAGAAATGGAAAATTATTTATGGACAATAACACATATAGTAATATAATTGAGCCAATATACAGTGTATTCTGGATGGAAAAAGTCTCATTTTGTAGACTGTAATGATGTACAGTGAATGAATGTAAATAAATACATTTAAAATTAATTAATTAAATAAAAAAAGAGAAAGTATATTTTGAGCCCTAAGCACTTTTGTCAGCACTGGGATATAGCCACAGATGAGAGGGCTCATCTTTATTCTATGAAGCTTTTATCCCAAAAGATAAGATATATAATAAAAATAAACAACTAAGTATAGACAGATTTTCAGATTATCTTTGATGATATCAAGAAAACATAAATAGATATTGGGATAAAAATCACTGAAAAATGAGCTCATTGAAGATAGACAGATTACAAAAACTTTTCGCATTTTCCAGCTTAGTATGGATAAGTTGTTCAGTTCCCAAAAGTAGGAATGTCCCTGTGGTTTAGACGGTGATGACATTGTTTCTTTACCAAAACCACAATGAACGTTCTTCCCTCATCTACTCTATAGGATACTTTGACATATTTATTATAAATCACAAGGAATAAACTAGATTGAGAATCAGAGTGAAATTTGAGTGGAGACCAACAAATTAATCTGTCAATTAAAAACATTTGAAAAGGTGATGTCATTGTGGGTCTTCAGAGTATAAAAGCCTGGGATACAACATTATTTTCCAGTCTTTGTAAGTATTAACGGACCTAAAATAATTTTTTTTTACACAAATGTTGATAGCAACTTCATTCTCTTCTCGCTTTTAAATTTTATATTGTTCATTATAATTGTACTTATTTATGCAGTACAGCGTGATGTTCCAATACATGATACATTGTGTGATAGTCAAATTAGAATATTAAGCATATTCATCATTTAAACACTTAGTTTTTTAATAATGAAAAATTCAAATCCTTCGCTTCTAGCTATTTTGAAATATACACTACAATACTGTTAATGGAGTTCCTCTTGCTGTGCCATAGTACACCAGAATTATTCCTTCTACCTGTAACTTTGTACTCATTGAAAAATCCCTTCCTAATTCATTCTCTCCCTGTCCTCCTCACCCTCTGGTAACCATTCTTTTATTCTCTACTTCTATAAAGTCTATATTTTATGATTTCACAGATGAGAGAGATCATGTGGTATCTGTCTCTGTGTCTGGCCTATTTTCCTTAACATAATGTTTTCTAGGCTGTACTTACAAAAGAATTAAAGTAGACCTCTACCTCTCATTATATATCAAAACCAACTCAAAATGGATAAAAAAACTTTACTGCGAAACCCAGAAGTATAAAACTACTAGAAGAACATGGAAAAATGCTTCATCACAAGGATCTTGACAAATCCCAGGCAACAGAACGTAAAATAGACAAGTGGGATTATACTAATGTAAAATGCTTCTGACAAAGAAAAAAATCATGTGAGGAGACGATTTATAGAATGGAAAATATATTTGCAAGTTGTTCATCTGATAAAGGGTTAATAGGCAGAATACTAAAAACTACAACTCATTAGCAAAAGAACAAATTGAATTATATTAAAGAATAAATTAGTTTTGTTCAAAGAACAAATTAATTATATTAAAAAATGAGCAAGAGACTTAAATAAGCATTTCTCAAAAGAAGACCCTGGAGGGGAATGGAGAAACTGATTGCGATGTGGCCATCCCCTCTGAGGGGTGATTTCTCACTTTCCGTCTCACTATCTCTATGTCTCTCTCTTTCTGGCAAGCACACACTGCCGAAGGCAAAAACTTATCAAAAAAAAAAAAGAAAAAAAAAAGAAGAGGAAGACATTGGGGCTGGCAGGTGGCATGGTGGTTCAGGGTGCTGGACCCCTACATGGCCAACGGTGGTTCGAGTCCAGGACCTGGCAGCTTGCTTTCTCACTTTTACTCTCTCTCTCTGTCCCTCTCCAGTCAAATTAAAGTAAATAAATGAAGTCCATTAAAAGAATTCTTTTTTAAAAAAGAAGACATTATTATAAAAAAGATATTTTCTACACATTATTATTATCTGTAGGAACTCTATTACTTTGAAAAATATTTTTAAAGAAATATTTTATAGTCTGAATATTAAATTTACAGTTAATGTAACCTAACTATGATAATATATGTTTGTATGTAGTAAACTACCCTATGTTTAATGTAAAAATTATATAAATAAAAGTAATTAATAATATAGTTGTTATGATACTTACAATGCAGATTTAATTTAAAATAATATCAATATGTAAATCCTAGATTTTTTAGTGAAATAGATAATTCTACATTTGACTCAGGGGTGTAGTGTTGACTCAAAGAAAGGGGCACTTACTTTGAAGGTAAAATTTTTCTAGAAAAGTGGAAAATTCTTAACCTTTCGAACAAAACAAATAATCTTCCCTCAGTTTTAAATTTCTAGTTAATTTGATAGGTAGACACATTGTGAAATATATATAGCTTTCTCATAGAGCAGAATAGATTTCAGATTCACTCAAGTATTAAAATATGTTCAATGCACAAATGTCCATCAAGACTCTGAATGTAGTCTATGGGGCAATTTTCTTCGCATAGGACTATCCCACGGATGCAGCATATTTTTATCATTTTTTATTACAGATTAAATAGCAAGTAGAACTTCCAAATGGACAATCACAATCCATATCACACAATAAAAATGTGTTCATTAAAGTATGTTGTCATCTGTTAAATTCTATTACAAGGCTTTACATTTTACTGTGTGAGTTTTCATAGATTCTTCTAGGAATGATGTGACAAAATAGAAAATAACTGGAACTGATTGACCTAAGGTTGTACAAACACAAGAGATGGGGGTTAGTTCCAGATGTGGTGTGTGTGGAGAAGAGGGACCTAAGGAAGGACATTTGGAGGAGGCATATGGAGACAGAGCACTGACAGGATGGGGAGGTGTGGTGTTATTGGTGGAAGATATTTTGATCAACTGGACTGGGGAGAAATGTTCACATATTGAAATGTTCACTTTGTAAGCTAAATAATGTGATTGACTGTATATAAAAATTAAAATAAAAAGATTACATTTGTTAATTTATGAAAAAAAAAGAAAATAACTGGAGAATATCGTTGCATGTTAAGAGTAACTTTGGTGATAGAACTCTACATCCACTTTTTCTAATGTATCCATGGAATAAAGCAGAGATAGAAGCCCATTAGAAAGTACATTTCATGAAAGGATGCTTTTTAGTCTGTTTTGCTGTTTACTTTATCCCTCATATCTTGAATGATACCTGGCATATAATAAATAAATAAATAAATAAATAAATAAATGCACAATAAATTTTACTAAATAAGTAACCCTGATTTAAAAGAGAAACTAGTCATAGAATTGGTGTTGTGGGTGCCCTTCGCTAATGTAATTACACCATAAAGATACTGCAGAAGTAGTTGACTTCCTACATGCATTTTCTGGCACAAGTAATCACTGGTCACATGTATTCCTTTCAGACAATACGGGAAGAAAGAAAGAGAACATTCCACAAATATTTGCTTTCATGAATGGAGTGTGTCTGAAAAAAAGTTTCCTTTTCTTTCTTTCTTTTTCCTTTCTTTCTTTCTTTCTTTCTTTCTTTCTTTCTTTCTTTCTTTCTTTCTTTCTTTTTTCTTTCTTTCTTTCTTTTTTTTTTAATATCAGCAACAGATCGTCATTTAAGTCGTAATGGATAAGATGTATGCCTCAGAAATCACAGTTAATACATGGGAATCCAATATGGCTGACTAGAGAAAACCAACATGGTTTCTCTCCAAGAAGCAACACCAATTAAGCTGTATAAGTAGCTACATTTCAAGCAGAGAAATGAGAAGAAAGCAGCAGAAGACAAGAAGCATACAACGAAAGATTTGGGCATCGTGACTCATTATGTAAACATGAACAGAAAAACTATGGAAAACTTCCAAATAACAAAAATAAATAATAAAAGTAGAAAGAAGGAAATGAAAAACAACCAAGATACAATCAGCAAAATGGGAGTCAACTGTGGTTTGAGTACTAGGCCTGGTTATTTAAACTCACACAAGATGCACATGTATGCATGGCCAAGATCTTGAGAGGAGAATGGAGAAGAAGGGATTGCAGTGTGGCCATCTCCCCCAGGGGTTAATTTCTTGCTCTCTCTCTTTCTCTGGTGAGTGCATGCACCCTATAGCAAAGAAGTCTTTCTAAAAAAAAAAAAAAGAATAAAGAAAAGAGTGACAGGTTGGAAAACATTCCATGTAAACAAAACCAAAAAAAATAAGTAATTAAATAAGAGTTGCTCTCTTGATGTCAGAAAAAATAGATTCTAAATAAAAATCTGTAAAAAGAGGCAAAGAAAGCCCAAGATGGGCTTCTGGAGGAGCCCAATTCAGAGTCAAAGCTTTGGTGAGAGTTTTTCCCTAGAAAGTGGAAGGAAGGAATTCAAGGAGAACCCTGAACAGACTGAAAGTGAGAGTATGTGCTGAGGTGGGTGGTGAATTGTGGCATAAAGACCCTCTGGGAGATGCCTGTTTCTGTTTCTTTCTCTGTTGATCTCTCTGATGAAATAAATATACAAACAATACTTAAACAAACAAAAAAGACAAAGAAGGTCATTATATAGTATTAAAGGGATCAATACACCAAGAACATATAGTAATTATAAAATATACACACCAAACATCAAGATAAGCTAACCTATTAATTGTTGAGGATTTCAGCACCCAGTTATTACCACTGGACAGGTCATCTAGAAAAAAGACAAATAAAACAAAGAGATACTAGAGTTAAATGAAATCACAAACCAAATAGACCAGACAGACATTTATAAAATATTTTATTTAACAACAGAACATACATTCTTTTCAGCTACAAGTGGATCATCCTTTAGGACTGATCATGTAGCAGAAGCAAAGCTAACTTCTAGAGATTTAAAAGAATATAAATCATACTTTGTACCTTTTTTTACCTAGTTGAATTAAACTAGAAAACAACCTCAAAAAAGGAACTTTAAAATACATGAATACATGGAAAGTAAACAATATGCCTTTGAATAATTTTGGAATTACTGTTGAAATTTAAATATGCATTTTAAAATTGTTTTAAACAAATTATAATAAAACTACAACATAAAAGCTGTGAGATACAGCAAAAGCAGTACTAAGAGAGAAGTTAATAGCGGTAAGTACCCACACCATGAAAGAAAAAAAGAGAAAAAATAGAAAGACAGTAAATATGCAACCTAACAATATATCTCAAAGAACTGGAGAAGCGAGAAAAATTTAAACTCAAAAGCTATAGAAAGAAAGAAAGAATAAGGATCAGAACAGAGAAACCAAAAGAGCAATACAAAAGATCAATGAGACAAAAACCTGGTTTTGTCTTGTCTCAGCATTTCTATACTTTACCTGGCTGTGGGTAAGCCAGTTTTTATGAAAATAGTCCAAGTGTTTGCAATGCAGGTTGTAAATGACTTTGAGAAATGTGTATAAGTTAGGACCAGCAGTTAGCGTAAAGGCTATGTTGCTGGACTCCCATGTGGTCAACTGCGGTTCGTGTCCCGGACCCGGTGGCTTAAAACTCACGCCGGGGGCGTGTGCGTGCATGCCCAAGATCCCGAGAGGAGAATGGAGGAGGGGGAATTGCGGCGTGGCCATCCCCCCTGGGGAGTGATTTCTCGCTTTCTGTCTCTCTGTCTGTCTGGCAAGCGCACGTGCCCTATAGGAAAAACCTCTCCAAAAAAATAAAATAATAAAATAAATAAATAAATAAATAAAATAATAAGAAGTGTGTATAAGTTGTATTACTTTTCTTATTATTTGTTACAGGAACCCTATTTGCATTGCAATGTTGTGAAAACTTAAGCTACAATAATCTTTGGAAATACATAATATTATGATAGAGTGAGAGAGAGAGAGAGAAAGAGAGGGGAAAGGTGAAAAGGCAAGTCTTCAGGTCTGGGACTCGAACAGCAGTCAGCCATGTGGGAATCCAGTGACCTTAACCACCACACCACCTGCCAGTCCTATAATTGCATTCTTGTATCTTTTAACCAAGTTCTTACTATCTCTCTTATTCCCTGTCTTTCCCAGTTTCTAGTATCCACCATTTCATTCTCCAAAACTTATCTTTAACTAATGAGTAAGAACATATGGTAATATGGTATGAGTCTTTCAGTGTCTTTATTATTCCACTTAACAGTTTATCCTCGCAGTTCATACATGTTGTCACAAATTATAAAACTTCATTTTTTATGGATGAATAATATTTCATTGTGCATATCTACCAGATTTTCTTTATCCATTCATCAGTTTATGAGCACTTGATTATTGTGAATAGTGTTAAAGTAAACATGGGAATGAAGGTATCTTTTCTACATGTTGACTTCCTTTCTTTTTGGTGTATACAAGGGATTGATGATATGTTTAGTTTTTGAGGAGCTACATACTATTCTTCATAGAGGTACTAATTTACATTCCCCAAAACGGTGCATAAGATTTCTCCTTTCTGCACACCCCACCAGAACTTTTCTTCTTTTTAAATTATAGCTATTATACCTTGTGAAAAGTCATAGATGATTTTGATTTTGATGTGCATTTTTCTTATGATTAGAGATATTGAACATTATTTTAATAGACTTATCAACTTATTTGCATGTCTTCTTTTGTGCAGATCAATTGCAATTAAAAATTGGAATTTTTGAGCCTCGTAGGTTGTGTGGTGCTTAAGTCACTAGATTCCCACATGACTGTCAGTGGTTTGAGTCCTGGAACTCCTGGCTTACTTTCTCTTTCTCTCTCTGTCTCTCTCTAAGATGAGCTAATGTGCCCTGTAGAAAAATTTAAATAAATAAGTAAATAAAATAAGCAATTTTTAAAAATTAGATTATTTAATTTTTTTTCCTGATGAGCTATTTGTATATATTCCTTGTATATTCTGGTTATTAACTCCATGTCAGATGTAGAACTTGAAAATATTTCTCTAATTCTGTAGGCTGTCTCTTCACTCCATTGATTGTGTCCTTTGCTGTGCAGAAGCTTTTTAGTGTGATGCAGCATCATTTGTCTTTTTCTCCATGCTTTGTAGTGTCTTATGTTAAAGTCTTAATCCCTTTTTAAGTTAAAATTTGTATACAGTGAAAAATAGGGTCTAGTTTCTTTCTTCTGCATATAGATATTAAATTTTCCTAGCAATATTAAATGGACAGTCTCTCCTGCAATAAATATTTTTGAGGGCCTTTGTTAAAAATTAATTGGCTGTGGGGGCAATAGGTAACAAAGTGGTTAAGGAACTGGATTCCCACATGGTCAATCATGGTCTGAGTACCAGAATCGTCAGCGTGAAACTCATACTGGGCACAGGTGGATGTGTGCCTAAAATCTAGAAGGGAGGATGAAGGAGAAGAGAGTGCAGCATGGTGACCCATACAGGGGGATGGTTTCTCAATCTCTTTTTCTCTATTTCTGGGGAGTGCATGCACCTTATAGCAAAAAATCTCTCTTAAAAATCAGTTTGCCATATGTTTGTGGATTTGTTATGGATTCTTTACTGTGTTGCATTAGTCTGTGTCTATTTTTTTTCCAGTATCATGGAGTTTTACTTAAAATATCTTCATAGTGTATTTTGAAGTCAGGTAGTGAGGTGCCTCCACCTTTGTTCTTTATGCACAGGGTTGCTCTGAGTATTCAGTGTATCCTGTGATTTCACATGAATGTTATGATTTTTTTTCTTTTTTAAAAATCACATTGTAGTAAAAACTAGAAACTAACAATATGAGGAGCTTTGGAAAATATACAAAATATAAACACTAAATATGTTTCTGAATGACTACAGTGCCAAAAAAAAATTGAGGAATCAGTTTTAAAATTTCATGAAACAATAAAAGTGGAACTATGATGTACCAAATATATGAACTATAGCAAAAGAAGTATGGTAGTTTATATATAACCCCGTTTAAAAAATAGAATAATAGCAGACAAAAACCTGAGGGTATATTTTTGGGAACTAGATATCCAAGAACAAACTTGACCCCCCCAAAAAAATCAGTGTAGAAATAAAATTAGTAGAAACCAAAAGAGCAATACGAAAGATCAACTAACGAAAAAGCTGATTTTTCAAAATGATAAAAAAATAGACAAACCATAACTAGATTAACAAAGAAAAAAGAGAAAAAACCCTTAAAATAAAATTATAAACAGAAAAGGTGCCAGCACAACTGGTACCACAGAAATATAAAAGTCATCAAATACTATATTATGAACAACTCTACGCAAAAAACTGGAAAGCCTAGAGGAGATAAATATAATCTTGGACAAAGGTAATTTTCCAAGATTAAATCTAGAAGAAATAAAAGGCCTGAACATACCAATAACAAGTAACAAGATCAAATCAGTAATAAAAACACCTTACATCAAATAAAATCCAATGACAGGGTGGCTTCACTGCTGAACTCTATAAATATGTTAATGAATGATTAACATAAATTCTTCTCAAACTATTGGAAAAAATTTCAACTGAAGGAATTCTCACAAACTCATGATAGGAGGCCAAAATTACCGTTCTTCCAAATCGAAGACAAGGAAACAGATAAAAAATTATAGACCAATGTTCGTGATAAACAAAACTGTAAAAATCTTCAACAAAATACTAACAAACTCAACTCAACATCATATCCAGAAGATGTGATCAAGTAGGATTTATTCTTTTGAAGCAAAAATAGTTCAACCTATACAAATCATTTTCTTTATCTATTAATGGGGATGATAACAATTTCCTCCTATGATTCTAGAAAAATTTAAAGATGATATATACAGTATTCATAATCTTTCATTAATATCAAAATATTGTAGTAAGAAATGATTTATACAGGTATAAAGCAGTGGATTTTTAAATATGAAACACTGTAATAGTTGAAATTTGAATTTAAAACTGCCCCACTAGCTCATTTGATATACTTTTTCTTCCCTAACAATATTTTCTTCTGTATCTCTTTACTACTTGCTTTTACCTCAAAGTCTTTTTTTATTGACTTAACCATCTATCATGGAGCCCAGTGTGGTGCTCAGTGTCTCTGGCCCTCTTATCCATCTATTCATGTATTTTGCTCTGAAGTACATTATTTAGAAAGGATTATTGGCTTTCAATGGTTTCATGGCCTGGTAGTTAAGGCAGTAGGATCCCATATAGCCAAGTGCACGGTTACAGTCCCAGACCTGGAATGTGTGTGCATGTCCAAAATTCCAAAAAAAGGAACAGATGAAGGAAAAGTTTTTCCAGCATGGTCATTAACCATTAGAGGTGTTTTACATCTCCCTCTCTCTGTCTCTTTAGAGAGCATACACTTCTTAACAAAAGTTATTTTTTGTATTATAATGTAAAAAATAAATTTCCAATCTATAATTGGAGGAGTCCGACCGGGCGAGGCCCCAGGATCTGTCTGAGCCCCCCAGACCACTGTTGTGCACCCCCTGACCTTGGAACAAAGCTTGGGTCAATTAGCATGTCAGCAAGGCTGCTTGCTATTTGCTCCAGAAAACTTGTAGCCTTGCTGGGAAGCGACCTCCCTCTGACTCCACAATTTACTACTATAAAAGAATTGCATAGCTCTCTTATACATCCTGAGTATATGATAAAATTTTCCAGGAACTCCCCCCGGACCGCTCCCCTTTGCTATAATCACCTACTATTAATTACAATGCTTTATCTCCATGGTCACAGTAGAGGGTGGGCTGAAGTTCTATCTAGGCAGAAATAATCTTGACCTTTGGAAGGCCCTTCAAAATACATTTAAGGTAAACTTAATCCTTTCTTTACTTAAAATAGGATTAGGCCAAAACTGGCCCAGGACACCTCCGCCCTTACCAAGCGAAATAGATAAATATTTTAGGACTCCTCAAATCAAGTTTTAGATCTCTATAAAACTATGTAAGTATCATTCTTTATTAAGATCCAGAGGAACTAATATCTATTCTTGAGATTTTCTTTTCTCAGAGCCATTCCTGGTAATCACAAAATGGCTGCTGCGCCGCATCAGCTGATAATCATCTCTGCTTACCGGAACTGCCTTCCCAAAACTGCATTCTATGGAGACCCACCTACAAATGCGGAACTGCACGAGACCCACCCTTAATCCAACCCTGAATAGAATCTATGTTCCCTATTGTTAAAAACTTTATGAGCTGATAATTGAAACACATAGCCCCTCTCCCTTTACTTGCATGTAACACATTTTCAATAAAAAGGCACGATGATTCCTAGCAGTTGTCACTCCTCAGAGAGCGATCTTTGGGGAGTGTCCGGCATAGGACGTGCATGAAAAGGCATCGAGGCCTGTGTCTTCTGTTCACCTGCGCCGCCTCCGTCGAGATAACCCACCCACGCCGAGGCTGGTCCCCGGCATATAATTTTAAAATTTCAGATATGCTTTCTTTATCAGAGGGTTTCTAAAAAGTATCACATGCCTTTATATATTTTTAAAAGAATATCAAACTGAAAGAAATCTAATTTTTTGTTGATGTCTTTTGGTCCAGAGGCTAGTTAATCTCTGTTAATTCATTTTTTTCTGCTTTGGTGCTCTTAAGAAATTAACATGGGGGAATTTCTTTTCATAGAAGTTCTTGGAAATTGCTTATTTTGTATAATTAACTTTTCCTTTTCTTGTATTTCTGTATTGTAAATTGCTTTATTTGTTTTTGTTTTTTAATAGTGTATAAAATTACCTCTCTTCATGAACCATCAGGAGTTTCAGAAACTGAAACTTGAAGTAGATGAACATATTTTAAGAGAGACAGTTTCTTTAACATTAATCATGTCGTAGCATATAAATAACTATAGAACTAGTTCTGAAGAATAAGTAAAATTTCACACCCATGTTTAACATCTGAATTAAGAAACTTACCTAAAATTTTCAGCAACATCATCTCAATTGAATTTAAACAAGCCTATCTCAGAATCTTTTATATCAGTTTTCAGATCCCCAAGGTTGTAGAATCCTGCAATCCCTCAAGATTTTACAGCTTGGGAAATACCTAACAAGGCAATTAAACAAAATTATACATTAGCAAATTGGTTATTACTTACTAGATGAAGAAAAGATTTTGAAGACTATCATTTCCTGGAGAAAAAAGTAAGCAGTCACCATTTTTGTTCTCATTCTCTCTTAAATTTATTTTATTTTCCCCAAAATTTTATTGTGTGTATATGCAGTTTGTGACATGATGTAATGAGATACCTGTAGACAATAAAATGTTTACCTTAATGAAGCATGTTAACATATTTATCATCTTACATAGGTACTCTTTTTGCTGACAAGAGCAGCTCAAATTTACCTATTTAACAAAAATGTATAACACAGTATGATTTTATTAACTTAAATATGTTGTACATTAGATCTTTAACCTTGCTAATCCTACATATTTACAGTTTTATATTGTTTGAGCTATATATTTTCATTTTATCTCCCTTACTGTCACTCTCAACTCCTGGCAACCACTATTTTATTTTCTATATCTGTGTATTTGAGCTGTTCTATAAAAAATATTCCACATATGGGACCAACAGTTAGTGTAATGACTATGTCGCTGGACTCCCACGTAATCGACCGCGGTTTGAGTCCCGAACCTGGTGGCTTAAACTCATGCCGGACGCGTGTACGTGCGTTCCCAAGATCCCGAGAAGAGAATGGAGGAGAAGGGATTGCAGCGTGGCCATCCCCCCTGGGGGGTGATTTCTCTCTTTCTGTCTCTGTCTCTCTTTGTCTGGCGAGCGTATGCACCCTATAGCAAAAAGCTCTCCAAAAAAAAAAAAAATCCACATATAAATGATATCATTGGTTAGTGAAAATTTTGAATGTTTCTGCATCTTGATATTGTGGATAGTGATTCAATAAACATGAAAGTGTCAATATCTTTACCAGGTGCTCATCTTTCCTCCTTTGGGTTTATACCTGGAGGAGAAATTTCCGAGTTATTTTGCAGTTTTATTTCTAATTTCTTTAAGAACCTCCACAATGTTTGCTATAATAGATACAGCAATTTAAATCTTCATAAACAGTGTACTAGAGTTTCCTTTTTCTCATATCGTTGACATTTGTTATCTCTTGTCATTTAAATAATAACCATTCTTGCAAGTGTGAGGTATCTCATGGTTTTTACTTTTTTAAAAATTGACAGATGATGCATGAAGTAGTCAGAAGGTGTATGTGTGGGGAGGGTCAATGAGAAGAGAGATAGAAAGCAAGAGAGAGAAACAACTTCTAGCAGTGGGATGTCTTCAGACTGTAAACTCTTCTCTTCCACTTCTCTACATGTTATAATTTTGGGCACATAAGTATATGCACCTAGCATGTTTATCAAGCTAATAGAATCAGGATCCAGACCATTGAGAAACATGTTTGATTTGGCACCATTAACACTAATTTATGGTGAAGTCCATCACAGAGGTTTCAATTCTCATTTCCCTGCTGGTCAGTGATGCTGAGCACATTTCATGTATCTATTGGTCATTTTTATGCCTATTTTGAAGAAGTTTTTGTTCAGGTCATTTATCCATTTTATAATCAGATCATTTGTAGTTATGCTATTGAATTGTAAAAATTCTTTACAAGTTAGATATAAACTCCTAAGTTGATACTTGGTTTGAAAATATTTTTCCCAGTTCATAGGTTGTCTTTTTATTTATTTTTATTTTTATTATTTTTCTGTGCAAAAGTTTTTGAGCTTGAGATAATATCATTTTCTTATTGATGCTTTTGTAACCTGAGCTTTTGATGATACCTAAAAAAATCATCGACAAGACCAATATTAAAACTTTCCCTAATGTTCTTGCTTAGTATTTTATGGATAAAAATGATTATACATAGGGTTTTGTTTTGTTTTCCATTTAGAGTCACAATTTGTTATGGTGTAAAGTAATGGTTCAGTTTTATTCATTTGCACATGGAAGTCTAGTTTCCCTAGCATCTTTTATCAAAGACACTCCTTTATTATGTCCACTTGGCAACCTTGTCAGATATTAATTGAACATGTATGTTTAATTACTCTGTTCCATTGGTGTATGTTTTTTTAATTAGGTTACTATCACGCTTTTTTTTTTTGGAGAGGTTTTTGCTATAGGGCACATGCGCTCGCCAGACAGACAGAGAGAGACAGAGAGACAGAAAGCAGGAAATCATCCCCCAGGGGGGATGGCCATGCTTCAATCCCTTCTCCATTCTCCTCTCAGGATCTTAGGCACGCACGCACACGCGCCTGGCGTGAGTCCAAGCCACCGGGTCCGGGACGCGAACCACGGTCGACCTCGTGGGAGTCCAGCGACATAGCCATTACGCCAATTGCTGGTCCCCTATCATGCTGTTTTGATCACTATACTTTGCAATGTAATTTAAGTCAGGAAATGTGATGTGTTAAACTTTTTTTCCTCAGTTGTCTATCTAGAGGTGTGTTTGTTTGTTTGTTTTTGTGATTCCATAGAGTGTTTTTTTTTTCTTTAATCAGAGTTTAATGAGTTTTCCTTATTATGTAAAGAATGCCACCAGAGTTATTATGTTTTTTTGGAGAGGTTTTTGCTATAGGGCATGTGCGTTCGCCAGAAAGACAGAGAGAGACAGAGGGATAGAAAGTGAAAAATCACCCCTGGGGGTATGGCCACACCGCAATCCCTTCTCCTCCATTATCCTCTCGGGATCTTGGGCATGCATGCACATACACCCAGCGTGAGTTTAAACCACCGGGTCTGGGACTCAAATCACGGTCAGCTACATGGGAGTTCAGTGACATAGCCATTACACTAACTGCTGGTCCCACCAGAATTTTGTTTGAGATTGTCTTAAATCTGCATATTGATTTTGGTATTACAGGATTTTTTTTTTTCCAGAATTTTTTGGTATAGGGCATGGGTATATGTCATTCACTATTCACTTGGGAGCCAGCACCTTATTCACTATGCTATTTGCTGGCCCCATTAGTATGAGATTTTAAAAATACTAAGTTTTTAAATCAAGAAAATGGATTTTTAAAATTTATTTTTGTCTTTTTAAATTTCCATCATCAATGTTTTATAGTTTTCAGTGTATTTTATATTTTGATGCTGTGGTATGGTATGTTTTCTTAATTTTTTAAATGTTAGTTATTATTTGTTTATAGAATTTATAAGGATTTTTGTATGTTGATTTTGTATGTTGTATAGATTTATATGGACTTTTTTATGCTGCAACTGTACTGAGTTCATTTATCAGTTCTAAGCTTTTTGGTAGAATCTTCATTTTTACAAAACATAATTACATCATCTGCAAATAGAGATAATTTTACTCTTTTCCAATTTGGATGCCTTTTAATAATTCTTGTTATTGCTTCTACTTCAGTGCTATGTTGAAAAGAGTTGATAAGAGTGGGTATCTCTGCCTTATACTGAGTATTAATGAAAAGCTTTCCGTTGTTTCCCATATATTATGATTTTAGCTTTTTTTAAATAAATGTTTCTTTTATGTTGAGGAAATTTCCTTCTATATCTAAATTGTCAAGAAGGTGTACCAAAACAGATACTTAAGTTTGTCAATTTTTTTCTTTGTAAATAGAAATAATCATGTGATACTTTTTTTTCCCCATTCTGTTAAAGTAATGCTTCATATCAATTTATTTGTATATGTTAAGCCAGCTTTGCATATCAAGGATAAATCTCACTTGGTCAAGAAATACAATATTTTTCATGTACTGTTGAATTTGTCAATAACTTTTAAACATTTTATTGAAATATTTTACATCAATGTTCATCAGATATATTGACTTTTAGCTTTTGTATTCTTTTTGATTTTATAGTGTCTTTGTTAGGCTTATGTATTAATGTGATATTGCTATTATAAAATACATTTGAAAGTGCTCACTAAAACTCTATTTTTTGTGAGAGTTTAGAAACTATGGGTAATGCTTTGAATATTTTGTAGAATTCAGCCTTGATGTCTTGTGGTCCTTGGATTTCTTTGTGGAAAGATTTTTAGCTATGTCTTTATGCTCATTATCATCATTCTAGTCATGCTTTCTATTTCTGACATAATCCTAGTACATTATATTTTTTTAAGGTACTGTACATTCACTCTTTGTTATTAAGTTTTTGGTACTGTATTTTTCATAGCAATCCCTTAGAAACATTTTAATTTCTAAAATATTTGTTGTAATGTCTTTGCTGTCATTTTTTAGGCATATGTCAATTTTTAAAACACTTTTGTTTACTTATTTTTTAATTTAATATATTTTAAAAATTCCATTTCTTTTTCCTAGAGACAGAGCGAGAAAGAGACAGGGTCGCACGCTTCCTAGTCAGCAAAGATCATGAACCATGGTTGCACCCTGCATGATCAGATCAACCCCAGATATAAAACTTAAGCTTCCCCATATGGATATAGTATTTGTCAGTGTTGGCAGTGGCTCCCTACTGTCTAGGCCACCAACCTTGGGCCCTATTTTTTTTTTTTTTTAATGTAAGAGTCAACTTTTGGTTTTACTTACTGTTTCTATGCCCTTTTGCTCTGCTCTTTATTGTTTCCTTCCTTCTGATAACTTCCTGTTTAATTTGTTCTTTTTCAAGTTTCTTAAGGCAAAAATTTAAGCAAATTTTTTAGAATCTTTTTTCTTTTTAAATGCTCTGTTTCCTGCTATAAACTTTCCTCTTAGAATTGCTTTTGCTGCATTTCGTAGGTTTTTACATGTTATGTTGTCATTATCATTTTCAAAATAATTTTAAAAGTTTTCCTCTGATACTTTGATACAATGTTTGTTCAAAAGTTGTTCAAAAGTATGTTGTTTAATTTTCACATATTTTGAATTTTAAAATATTACTTATGTTATTGATTTTCAGTTTTATTTTTTGATCGGAAATAATGTTAGATATGACTTCAATCTTCTTAAAGTATTTAGTTCCTGGAAAATGTGAATTTGAAAGGAATCTGCATTCTTTTGTTGTTGGATGGAAAGTTCTTTATATAGGTGTTAAGTCCCTTTGGTCTACAGTGTAGTTTAACTTTAGTATTTTATGATAACTTTCTGTCTGGTTGATCTATCCATTTTTAAAAGTGAGATGCTGAAGTTCCCTACTATTATTGCATTATCTATTTTTTAACCATTAATATTTGCTTTATGTATTTAGGTGTTCCAATCTTGCAAGCATATGCTTACTGTTGTATGTCCTCTAGATAAATTGGCCCCCTGATTATCAAATAATTACCATCTTTGTCTCTTGGCTTGAAGCCTTTCTTATCTGATGTAAGTATAACCATCCTTACTCTCCTTTGGTTACTATTTTCAAAATATATCTTCCTCCATCTCTTTTAGTCTATGTGTGTCCTTAAACTAAAATCTGTCTCTAGTAGGCATTGTGTAATTTATCATTTAAAAAAATCCTTTGAACACTCTTTTAACTGTAGATTTTAATTCTTTACATAAAATATTATTATGGAGAGTAAGGACTTACTCCTGCTATTTATTAATTGTTTTCTGGTTGTTTCATAGATATTCTGTTACTTCTCTCTCCTTTCTATCGTTGTGGGTTTGGTGATTTTCCATAGTGTTAAACTTAGTTTCATTATTTTTCCCTCTTGTGTATTTGCCTTAATTTTTTCTTTGTTGTTACCATAAAAATCACATAAAATATCTTATAACTACAATAAAATATTTAAGCTGATAATAGTTCATTGTATTAAAGTAATTTAGACTTCTTTTTTTGTTTGTTCTTTTATTTATTTTTTTTTTTTGAGAGGTTTTTGCTATAGGGCGCGTGCGCTCGCCAGACAGACAGAGAGAGACAGAGAGATAGAAAGCGAGAAATCACCCCCCAGGGGGGATGGCCACACCACAATCCCTTCTCTTCCATTCTCCTCTCGGGACCTTGGCCATGCACACACATGCGCCTGGCGTGAGTTTAAGCCACCGGGTCCGGACTCGAACCGCGGTCGACTACGTGGGAGTCCAGCGACATAGCCATTACGCTAACTGCTGGTCCCCAAAGTAATTTAGACTTCTATCTTTCGTTAATATTTAGCAGTCACAGTTTACAGGTTTTTATATTATGTTTTATTTAAGCTATAGTTTCTCTCTTTTTCTTTTTAGCTATCTGACTCTTAATTTTCATATTAAAAATTTGAAAGCTGGCCTTGTGGCTTGGTAGTCAAGAAAGCCTGTTCCCACATGGTTGGCTGCAGTTTAAATGCTAGCCCAGTGGTTTGAAAACCATGCCATCACTGTGCATATGTACTCAAAATGAACTGCAACGTGACCATGTCCCATTGGTGTGACTGTTTCTCTGTAGGTCTGTCTTCCCTTCTCTTGCAATTGCTTTTACCCTGTAGCTATTAACAAACGGAAAAGAAAGAAATGAAATTTGAAAGACTTACACACCACTATTACAGCAGTAGAATACTTTGAATTTGTTTATGACTTATCTCTACTTTTGATACTTCCATAAGATTTTTTTTTTTTTTCCTTAACTGTCACAGGTTGGATGCACTAGCCAGACAGAGACAGAGTGGGAAAGAGGCAGAAAGACAGAAAGGAAGAAATCATCACCAATTGGCACATGGGGATGCCGCAGTCCTTTTTCTTCCATTTCCATGTCCTGTGAGGACTTGGGGCACATGTGCACATTCACCCAGTAGGTTTTCCTAACTTCCAGGACCAGGATTAGAACAATGATTGGCCATGTGGGCTCTGGCTCAATGAATCATTATGACGTGCCTGCCTTCCATATATTTCTGTAACAGTAATTATCATCCTCATACTAAGGCCTGTCTAATGGTGATGAGTTATCTGAATAAACGTTATTTTGCCTTCATTTTTGTTTGTCTACTAAAAATCATTTTTATTAAGAATAAATTTTTAATACTTTTTATATTTTATTTTACAATTTGTATACATTTACTTGTACATCTTTGTGGGGTATAACGTGGATTTTCAAAGCACATATGTGATAATCAAATCAAGGTAATACCATATTAATCGTATTCATCATAGAACACATTGTGATGTTTAACATTAATTTTTAGGTGATACCTCATTATGGTATGACTTTCCTTTCTCTTAGTTTTTTTCCTTTCTCTGATTTTTTAAAGAATTATTTTATTTAACTTTATCATTATTAATATTTTTCCTGTTTGATCAGAGAAAAACAGAGAAAGAGAAAGGGAAAGTGAGAAAGCAAGCTACCAGGTTTGGGACTTGAACCACAGTTGGTCATGTGGGAGTCCAGGACCTTTAACCACCGTTCCATCTGTCAACCCAATCTATTAGTTTTTTTTTAATAGAGAGGTAAGAAATCTCTTTTTCTCTTCCTTTTTCTTTCTTCCTTTTTCTCTCTCTTTCTTTTGTATATACATGTGATTGATAATATCTTTTTATTACACTCAGCTGTGGTTTGACATTCCACAATCTATTTGCTTCATATACCTGTATTATTATATCTGTTAAATGCTTTTCTTTTTTCTAATCTATTTCTATAAACTCAATTCTTAAGACATATATTCTCTTTGGTATCTACAGTTGTCCCCTGTTTCTATGTCTTCGAATCTTTCAATTTCTGCCAGAGAGTACAGACATTTGGTATATTTTAAGTGAGGACATATTGTATTTGTCTTTCATAGTCTGGCTTATTTCACTTAGCACCATATATTCTAGCTTCTAATTTAGTATGGAATAACAGGATCTTATTGTTTTTTAGGGCTGACCAGTATTCCATTGTGTATTTGTGACACTTTTTTTTTTTTTCTTTTTTCTTTCAGGCATCAGTTGTTCAACCCTTAGGTTAATTCCATGTTATAGCAATAATGAATAAGGTTGCAATAAACATGGATGTGCAAGTGTCTTTCTAACTGAGATATTACTTGTCCTTAGGTAAATACCCATCAGTGAGATTACTGGGTCATGTGGTAGTTCTATTAGTAAATGGTTGAGAACTTCATATTGTTTCCATGGTGGCTGTACTAATTTATATTCCTACCAGAAGTGCAAGAGGGTTCCCTTTTCACAACAGCTTTTCCAGCACTTGTTGTTCTTTTTGTTGTTGTTGTTTGTTTGTTTGTTTTGTTTTTAGGTCAAAATCATTCTAACTGGGGTTAGGTGATACCTCATTATAGTCTGATTTTCTTTTCTTTTAAGATTGTAGATATGGCTATTTTTTATTGTTCTCAAGTAAGCTGCTTGAGTTCTCTATATATTTTGTTATTAATTTCTTATCTGAGGAATAATTTGCAAATATTTTCTTCCATGCCATGGACTCTTAGTGTTCCCTTTGCTGTGCAGAAGTTCTTTAGTTTGATGTAATCCCACTTTTCTATTTTATAAGTTGTTGCCCATGTTTTAGGGCTTTTAAAGAAATTTTTGCCCACTAATATCTCTGCAAGTGTTTTCCCTGTCTTCAACAAGTAATTTTGTAGTTTAAGGCTTTATGTTGAGATCCTTGTTTTATATTGAATTGACTTCTGTTAGTGGTGAGTGATAGGGCTCTAGTTTCATTTTTCTGCCTGTAGGTATCTAGATTTCTCAGCACATTTACTGAAATACTCTTTTCTACTCTGAATTGTCTGTGTTTTTTTGTCACAAATTAGTTGGCTTTATGTTTGGAGTTTAATTCTGAATTTTTAAATTTTGTTCCATTGGTCTATGTGTCTGTTTTTGTGCCAGTACTATGCTCTTTTTATTATTACAACTTGTTAAATATATTTGAGGTTGTGTGGTGTTTTAGTTTTGGGTGGGGCACAATAGTGCCTTGGTGATATTGGGTCTCATAATTCCAGACAAATTTGATGGATTTTTTTCCATTTCTGTGAAGAATGTCACTGATAACTTGGCAGAAATTGTACTGAATAGTAGAATTGACATTCAAACTTGACTTTTTCTTCTAATCAAAGAACAAAGGATGGTTTTCCTTTTAAATGTCACTTCCAATATGTATGTTTAATTTTTTATAGTTCTTCTTTTAGAGTTCTTTTATGTTTTTGGTTAGGTTTTTACTTTGATATTTTACTTACTATTATTATTTATATGTATGTCGTCTATTATAAGTGGGATTGCTTTCTTCAATTTTGTCTCAGTCTATTCATTGTTGGCGTATAAAAAAAGCTACACATTTTTGCATATTTTGTATTATATAATTTCACTGAATTCATTTGTCATCTCTAGGAGTTTTTCTGTGGATTCTTCTGGATATTTCATGTATATAATCATGTCATCTGCAAATAGGGATAAATTAACTTCTTCTTTCTTTCTTTTTCTTTTCTTTTCTTTTTTTTTTTTTTTTTTTTGAGAGATTTTTGCTTTATGGCATATGCATTTGCCAGAGACAGAAAGTGAGAAATCACTTTGGTCATGGCATAATCCTTTCTCCTCCTTTCCCTTCTTGGGATTTTGGGCATGTGCACACATGTACACAGCATGAATCTTAAACCTCTGGATCTAGGACTCAAATCTGGTCATGTGGGAGTCCAGAGATGTAATCATTATGCCATCTGCTGGTCCTCTTTCTTATTTGATTGCTTTTTATTTTACCCTCTTCCAAATGCATTGGCTAGACTTTCAATGCTATATTTAAAAGAAGTACAAAAAGTGGACAGCCTTGTCCTTTTCCAATTTTTAGTGAAAAAGCTTAAAGCTTTTCCCATTCAGTATGATTTTACTATGGGTTTGTTATAGATGGCTTTTATTATATTTTTATATTAAGTAGTATACCTTTTGGGACCAGCAGTTGGTGTAATGGCTATGTCGCTGGATTTCCATGTAGTTGACCACGATTCGAGTCCCAGAACTGGTGGCTTAAACTCATACCAAGTGCATGCACATGAGTGCCCAAGATCCTGAGAGAATGAGGAGAAAGGATTGTGACATAGTCATCCCTGTTGGAGGGTGATTTTTTGCTTTCTGTCTTTCTGTCTCTCTGTCATTCTGCAAGTGCACATGCCCTATAGCAAACACTTCATATATATATATATATATATATATATTTATATATACACACACACACACACATATATATACACACACACACACACACACACACTTCTCCTATATGATACACACACACACACACACACACATATATCATAATATGGTAAATATTACAATAATGTAAATTTCACACATTTTTTAGTTTCCCATTTCATGTAAAAATCATTTATACACAATACTGCTGTCTCCAAAGTGTGTATTAGCATTATGTATAAAAATTTACATATCTGAATTTAAAAATACTTTATTGTTTTAAAAAAATGCTACCTGAGCCTTTAGCAAGTTATAATTTTCTTGTTATAGGAGGGTCTTACTTGATGTTAATGTAAGGACTGGGGTAAAAGTGGCAATTTCTCTATTCTTTCATTCTCTTTGTTCTTAATTTTTTTTCTATAGGGCATTTTTGCTTATGAGAGAGAAAGAAAATTGGAATTCCCCCTGGGATGGATGGCCACACCACAATCTGTACTCCTCCATTCTCCTTTTGGAATCTGGGGCACTCGTGTGCACATACACCTGTTTTGAAATCTCTGGGCCCAAGACTTGTGCAGTTGGCTATATGGTATCCAGGGCCTTAACCTCTATGCTACTTGCTGGCCCAGCAATATCTGAAAATAAGAAAAAAAAAAAAAAAAAACTCATATATTTATTGCCTCTTCCTTTCATAAAATAAGTGATCCTATTTGACAGTATTTTGCCCGTAATAGAACCCTGCTGCTAATTTATCAACCAAGTTTATGTAATATTTTACATATCTTATGGTTATTTCAATAATGCTGTTGTATCTTCAGCAGAAGTAGATTCAACATCAAGAAACCTCTTTTTTTCACACTAGTGAGAAACAACTCCTCATCCATTAAATATTCATTATGAAATTGCAGCAATGCAGTCACATCTTCAGGCTCTAATGTATTTCTATTGTATTTGTACTAACCCTGCAGTTACTTCCTCCACTGAAATCCATCACTTTTTTTTTTTTTTCTTTTTTTTTTTTTGGAGAGGTTTTTGCTATAGGGCACGTGCGCTCGCCAGACAGACAGAGAGAGACAGAGAGATAGAAAGCAGGAAATTACCCCCCAGGGGGGATGGCCACGCCGCAATCCCTTCTCCTCCATTCTCCTCTCGGGATCTTGGGCACGCACGCACACGCGCCCGGCGTGAGTTTAAGCCGCCGGGTCCGGGACTCGAACCACGGTCGACTACGTGGGAGTCCAGCGACATAGCCATTACGCTAACTGCTGGTCCCAAATCCGTCACTTTTTCAAGTCATTATGAGAGCTTCAATGACCTTCTAAAGTCCCATTAATGTTGATATTTTTATCCTTTACCGTAAATCACAAATATTTTTTGTTTGTTTGTTTTTAGAGGTTTTAACCATCAGGCGTGTGTACTTTCCGGAAAGAGACAGAGACAATGAGAAATTACCCATCCTAAGGGGGATGGCCAAGCAGCAACCCTTTCTCCTCCAATCTCCTCTTGGGCTTTTGGGCACACACATGCCTGGTATGATTTTTCAAATTGCCAGGTCTAGGACTTGAACCACAGTTGACCATTGGGAGTCCAGCAGCATAAACACTACTCCATCTGCTGGTCCCCACAATATTCTTAATGGCATCTAGCATGATAAATTCTAGATGATAAATTTTGTTCAGATCCATAAGAGGATCTCTCGCTTCATTATCTATAGCTACTTTAGCCTTTTGTATCATGTTTTTTGAATAATTAAGACTTAAAAGTCTAAAGTACTTTTAATTTTTTATGTTTATAAAGCAACAATTGCAGAACTTTTAAAATTTCAACAGAAAATTTCACGTTCTTTTTGAAAAATAATTATGTATTTAATTTTATTCATTCATTCATTTTAATTTGACCAGAGAGAGAGAAAGAGAGAGAGTGAGAAAGGAAGCCATCAGGTCCAAGATTTGAACCATGGTCGGCCATGTAGGAGTGTCCAACACCTTATCTACCACGCCACTTGCTGATCTCCATATTCAATTTTTTAAAAATAATTATTTTATTTAGCTTTATTTATTTCTTTATTTACCTACTTAAATTTGTCCAGAGAGGGACAAAGATAGAGAGAAAGTGAGAAAGTGAGATGCCAAGTTTGGTACTTGAACTTCTATGAGCCACATGGGAATCCAGAGCTCTTAACCACCCTTCCACCTGCTGACTCCCAACTTCACATTCTTTTGTTAGTTAAATGTTTCTTCACTTTTGCCCTCACACCCAAACTAATCCACCCACTCTGCATCACCCACTACCCTTTTTTACAGTCTTAGGGATCTATACTTATCCCCTCTATTAGCATATGTTCAGACCTTTCCATTTCTGCCATAGAGGGTGGACATTTGTTACATACTGATTTGGGATATACAGTGTGGTCTGGCTCACGTCGCTTAACATTTTCTTCATTCATCCACTTTATTCAAACGATAAGGTCTCTTTTCTTTTGACTATTTATTATAGACTTTTAATTTTTATTTATTTATTTATTTATTTGCCACAAGGCACATGCACTTGGCAGAGACAGAGAAAGTCAGAGAGTGAGAATTGGAGAAATCACCCCCTGGGGGAAGTGTCATGCTGCAATTTCTTCTCCTTCATTCTCCTCTTGGGATTTAGGGCATGTGTACACATGTGCTTGGTGTGTATTTCAAGCTGCTGGGTCTGGGACTCAAACTGTAGTGTTAGTCATGTGGGATCCAATGCCTTAGCCACTATGAAACCTACTGGCCCTTCTTATGACATTTGATTCATGAGTTGTAGAATGGGTGTTGTATTAGCAGGCATGAAAACAACATTAATGTCACTGTATGTCTCCATTAAAGCTCTTGGATGAACAGATGAATTGTCAATGAACAATATTTTTTTAAATTTTTTTGTGCTGTAGGCATCAATTATGGGCTTAAAATATTCAGCAAATGATTTTTTAAACAAATGTGGTGTCAACAGGCTTTGTTCTTTTATTTAAAAAGGACAAGGACAGTAGTTGTAGCACAATTCTTAAGGTTCTCAATATTTCTTCTCTTCTGGGATGACCTATAGTGAGTGTTACCTGCTGATCTCCATGGCTTATGACTGCTATGTGGCCATTTCCACCCCTTGCTTTATGCTTAGGCCATGGCAGGGAGATTGTGCATATGTTTGTTCATATATTTCCATAATGAAATTTTAAAAACACAGTAATATTCATTGCATATATTCAATTCAACACATTCATGTTTGATTTTTAATAGCTTATTTATTTATTTCTTCTGTGAGACAGACACAGAAGGAAAGAGAAAGAAGTATGGGTAAATCCCCAGTCATAGCTGACCTGGATCTGGAGCAGGTGCCCAACATGTTCAGGGAGATACCAGGACACGAATGCAAGACCTTTCCCATGGAGGTACAGTTGTGTTACCACTTTGCCACGATCTGATCCCAGGGCTTTTGTGGTGAGATTATCAACAATGGGACACTCCAAGTTAAATTGGCATGCAGTATGAAGGAGAGACACCAGACTGTACTTCCTTTTGGGCTTCAGTGTCATTATCCCCGCTGTGCTCATACTGGGCTCTTACCTTCTCATCATGCCTAGTCCTGTGACTCTATTTTCTGCATTTTTTTCTCATACAAGTTCTAGCTGTTTCTTGAGAGAGACACAATGGTCTCTATCTATACTGCTGTGCTGTTCCTTATGCTAATGTTCCTATAATCTGAGAGGTAAAGATGTGAAATAGTCTTGGAAAAAGACCCTTCAAGTTAACATAATCAAAATTGTAAATTGATGTAAGTTTCTCAAGTCAATAGTAAATGCAATAGACTGTGTCAGGGAAGATTGAAAAACTAGATTAAAGAAAATAAGTTTTGTTTTCAGACCAGCTGGTGGCATGTAAGTTAATATCACTGGATCCCACACTGCTGACTGCATGTTAAAATCTTGGACCCAGTGGCTTGAAAACATAAGCAGGGTGTATGTGTGCCCCAAATCCTATGAGAAGAATGGAGGAGAATTCTGTGACTGTGCCTACCATGAGGTGCTTTCTCACTTTCCTCTCCCTATGCTTCTCTTTTTCTGTCAACTCTTTAGTGAGACATGTGAACAAAAGCAAATAATTTTTTTCTATTAAATTATATTCAACAAGAGAGTTTTGTCTTTCTTTTTAGTTGTTTTTGTTTTAGCGATTGGACTATAATCTGAATAATAGACTACAGACGCAATTCAATATTGGTATATATTTTTAAAAAGCAGTATCTGTAGTTAATGCAAAATTGATGTGTATAATATCTAGGACCCCACTATTTCAATGGGCTCTCTTCTTTACAGTTGGATCATTCTTCTTTCTCTTACAAGAGGTGTTAATGTGAATATGACAAAACATTATATTGATTGTCTTGGTTTTAGGATACACTCCAAATCCTTCTAGTTAAGTGCTGACAAGGGCTTGCTCAGTGATAGATGAATAAGGATGAATAATAATAAGATGAATAAAGAATGTTAATAATTTTAAAATAAGGCCCAGTCACAGGGGTAAAGGCAATGGAGCACTGTGGTATGATACTGGAGGCCTTATGAGAAGACTTTGGGTTCACTGGTCTACTCAAATACGGTGAGTATGCTCCTGAGGATGCTATGATCCTGGCAGCTACAAGGCTAGGGAGAAAATAATAGCATGGGGCCTCTCAAAGATGCCTATTTTTCTATCAGTCTCTTTCTCTCAGGAAGGGAATAAATAAGCTTTCAAAAAGGATTTTTCAATAAAAAGGGTGGACAATGATATGTAAGAACACAAGTGAAAGGATATATCAGGCATGTTAGTGTTAATACAAATGGTAAAGTGGCTACAAGTATTTGTCCTAAGCTATTAAATTTTAATGAAATTCATAAGTGGGCTAATTCTAGCACTAACTATAATCTTTTAACAACAAAGTTCTTTTTATCAAGGTTCTTTTTTTATGTAGATGGATTGGTTATTATTTATTTATTTACTTATTTATTTTACAATTAAAGTATGAATTTATTTTGGTACAGAAACTTTTTGAAATTCATACATAGTTTTCCCATTACACATATTTCCATGAGCTTTTTTTTCTGAAACATTATTTTTAATCAATTAATTTACATTCATTCCCTAGTATCGTCACAGTATACTGTGATTTCCCATCCAGAATATACTGAATAGTGACTTAATCATGCACGTTATCATTAATAATTTTGCATTTTTAGTTTTATACATATATATATTTACAAAGTTCTTAATTCTAAGCTACAAGCTTTCTCATTGATAAAACATAACTAATAATTTTGAAATTGCAATATTGTAGAGAATATTGAATAAAATATCAATAAATCTGCTATGTGCTAAATATTGAGCTGTAATTTTCTTCATAGTCTTCTGGCAAAGAAAGAACCATAACTAGAATAGAGTTAGGTTTTTGATTGTTTACTTCTTTTTGTTTTACTTTAAGTTGTTATTTTTTTCCTAATGGAGTGTATAGTGAGTTATGTGAGGGAAAGTGCTATGGAGACTCTTTGTAGGAGAGAATGCTCTGAATGTGGCATAAGAATATAAAGATATAGGGACCAGCAAATGGTGTAGTGGTTATGTCACTGGACTCCCAAATGGCCAACCACAGTTTGAATCCAGGATGTGGCAGCTTCAAACTCATGCCAGGGGTGTGTGTATGAGTGCCCAAAATACCGAGAGGAGACTGGAGAAGGGATTCCCATGTGACCAATCCCCCGGTGGATGATTTCTTACTTTCTGTCTCCCTGTCTCTCTCTGTTTCTTTGGTGAGTGTACACACCCTATAGCAAAAGTATTTCTCTAAAAAAGAAAAATATTTGGGAACCAGCAGGTGGTGTGGTGGTTAAGGTGCTGGGCACTCCCACATGGCCGACCACAGTTCAAGTCTCAGACCTGGTGACTTGCTTTCTCAGTTCTCTCTCTGTCTCTCTCTTTACAAGCCACATGAGGTATAGTGGTTAAGTGTTTAAAAAATAATAACAATAATAAAAAATTATAATACTCTGAAAAAATATTCTAAAGATATGCATTACTACATAGATTTATAAACTATATAAAAATTGTAAAAGGCTCTTGAACACTTTCCCTTTTTATTATGTTAATATGAAAGAAACATTGTTTACTTAATATTTCTATATACGCAAAGCTATTGAATAAATTTGAAGGAGATATTTTACCTAAACAGAAATTTTTGAGCAAATTTACAGCAATATAAACTTTGCATATGATCTTCATTTTTTAAAGTTTTTGCCATACGATGCATATTCTCTCTGGAGAGAGAGAGACAGAACAGTGAGAGGGAAAGCGAGAAATCACCCCCTAGAGGGATGGCCACACCACAATTCCTTCTCCTCTTTTTTTCTCCTGGGATTTTGGGCATTTAGTCAAGCATGTCCAGCCTGATTTTCAAGCTATCAGGTCTAATAATTGTACTGCAGTCAGTCATGGGAGTGTCCTTAAGCACTAGGCCATCTGCTGGTACCCTATAATTTTCTTATTAATTAAAGTTTAACTACCAGGTTACCAAAAATAATTACTTATTTAATTCAATTTGTCCTTATAATTTTTTAATTTGACCAGACAGAGACAGAGGGAGAGAGAAGGAAAGTGAGAAAGCAAGCTTTCAGGTCCAAGATACGAACCACAGTCGGCCATGTGGGAGTCCAGCGGCTTTATCCACCATGCCACCTGCCAGCCTCTAACTACCTCCAATTACATGTATAAAAACTACTCAACTCATTTTTTTTTCTTTACAAAATTGCTTGGAAACATAAAGGAGTGTTGATTTTATGAAAAATTTAGTACTGCGTAGAGACAAAGAATGACACTGAAAAAATGTAAAAAACTCAGTATGACAAATTTTAAATAGTTTTCACCACAACAAAATAAGAACCAAAGAGTTGTGCACTTAATATTTCATTGTATTAAATACAATTTATCTAGTTTAATTTAATGATAGGTACATACAAACATGTCTATAAATCAGTACTTCAGAAAATGCAATTAAAGTCAGGCCTTGATAAAAAAATAAAAGAAAGAAAAAACAAAACACACAAACAAGCAAAACAACAGAGAAAGAAAATAGATAAACTTTATCTTTGTGGCCAGAGGTTCTGTGTTGCTTTTTTGAAGGCCTCTTTGACATCTTTGTTTCTCAGACTATAGATGAGAGGGTTGAGCAATGGATTGACGACGGTATAGAACAGGGCAGCCACTTTGTCCCTCTTCAGAGAGTAGGTGGAACTGGGCCTTGAATATATGAAGAGCAGGGATCCATAGAAGAGTGTAACGGAGACAAGGTGGGAAGCACAGGTGGAGAAAGCCTTGTGCCTTCCTGAGGCAGAGCGGATCCTTAGGATAGCAAGGAAGATGCTGAAATAGGAAATCAGAATGACGAGAATACTAGGAAGGACTGCGAAGCCCACCAAACCTGTGAGGACCTTTTCATAGACCTGGGTGTCTGTACAGGACATTTTTACCAGTGGTAGTACATCACAGAAAAAGTGGTCAATGACATTGTTTCCACAGAAACTCAGACGGAATGTGTTGGCAGTGTGGGCTATGGCATTCAAAAATCCTCCGATGTAGGAGCCAGCAACAAGTCTAGTGCAGAGGGAAGTGGACATGATTCCTGAATAAAGCAGTGGGTTACAAATTGCCACTTGTCGGTCATAAGCCATGGCTGCCAGGAGAAAGCACTCAGTGTAGGCTACAACACAGGAAAAGAAGAACTGGGCCCCACATCCAGCCAAGGAAATACGCTTATCTTCTGAGATGCAAATGGCCAGGATTTTGGGGGTGTACACTGAGGTATACCAGAAATCCAAAAAAGACAAACTGCCAATGAAAATGTACATAGGTGTATGCAAGCGGGAATCAATGCGGATTAAGATCACCAGGGTCATGTTCCCTGACAAAGTTATCAAATAAAATATCAGAAATATTCCAAATAATATGAGCTGTTGCCGGGAATCTCCTGAGAAACCCAACAAAATGAATTCAGTCAGGATGGTACGATTTCCCATTTCCATGACCACAGACGGGAAGCCTGAGTAACATAATGAGAAAAAACATCACTTAGTTTATTTCTACTGAAATAAACATTGTATCAATTAAATTCACCATTACTAAGAAGTATTTATGCTTTTTCCTATCTGAAACTATAGTACTTTTGTCTGTGACTTGACAAGACTATCTTTAGAGATGGAATTGATTTTAAATCTAATAATTTCTCTTATTAGCCATTTAATATAAGATTGTTCCTTTATTCTTATGATCTAGGTTAAAACATCACAAAATGGCTAATAGTTTCCTGACAGGTTACCAAATGAGTAGGGGAGATAAGCATGAAAATGCTCTAATCAATCTTTGGTACATAGTGGACACTCAAAAAATTTCATTATCCTTCCACAAGTTATCAAGAACTTATGTGTTGGACAATGTGTTGATAGTTATATATGAATATCAGTATACAGTTCTATTCTCACTACTATAGCAAGAAAAATAATGATATATTATTGATCATGTGCAAGTTACTATTTTAGGTCCTATATCAAACCCATTTAATACTTACAAGATAAGTAGTACTCTAACCCTGTAGTATGTTATTTAACAAATAGTCACGTCTCAATCATTCACAGGCTTCCGACTCATAAGTCCATCTCCATATATGGCATGGACTCATCATATCACGTTTGAAAGTGAAAATATCAAGATATAAACAATTTGTTTACGAGTACTGCCTGTTTGTTATACTACATGAGTCTTTCTGAACTTCTCTACTGGTTCATGGTGGTACCCAAATCATACATTATCCTTCATTTGTATAAACTCTGCTAAATTTAATTTGTCTTAGGTTTTAGTTTAGCAGTGATATTTTGCTCCTTTTGCTGTAGTTGGTGAAGCGGAAACAGACGTGAGTAACATACTCAAGGTCAGAGATTGGTAAGTAGCAGAGATGGTTTTGAACCCAGAATTTATTTTTCTTTTTTTTTTAGAATTATTTTATTTGACTTTATTTATTTATTTACATTAATTTGACCAGAGAGAAGGACAGAGCGAGAAAGAGAGGGAGAGAAGGAAAGCAAGAAAGCCAGCCACCAGATCCGGGACTTGAATCATCTTAGGCTGTGTGGAAGTCCAGTGCTCTTAACTACTGCACCACCTGTTAACCCCAACCCATAATTTCTTAATCAAGAGTGAATGCTCCTTACTAGTAAGCCATTTACCTCTAATGTAAGTAGATAAGATTTATATGCTAAGAGTTCATAGGATAAGAACTCATATTTTCTTTTTTTTTTTTTTTTTTTGGAGAGGTTTTTTCGCTATAGGGCGCGTGCGCTCGCCAGACAGACAGAAAGAGACATAGAGACAGAAAGCGAGAAATCACCCCCCAGGGGGGATGGTCACACCGCAATCTCTTCTCCTCCATTCTCCTCTCGGGATCTTGGGCACGCACGCACACGTGCCCGGCGTGAGTTGTAAGCCACCGGGTCCAAGACGCGAACCGCGGTCGACTATGTGGGAGTCCAGCGACATAGCCATTACGCTAACTGCTGGTTCCCAAGAACTCATATTTTCTGTAGTAAAGAAATACTATAACCCGGGACCAGCAGTTAGCGTAATGGCTATGTCGCTGGACTCCCACGTAGTCGACCGCGGTTCGAGTCCCGGACCTGGCGACTTAAACTCACGCCGGGCGCGTGTGCGTGCATGCCCAAGATCCCGAGAGGAGAATGGAGGAGAAGGGATTGCGGCGTGGCCATCCCCCCTGCGGGGTGATTTCCTGCTTTCTGTCTCTCTGTCTCTCTCTGTCTGTCTGGCGAGCGCACGCGCCCTATAGCAAAAACCTCTCCAAAAAAAGAAAAAAAAAAAAAAAAGAAATACTATAACCCTATGACAACATAAATATATTTACCTATTATAATAGTTAAAAAGAAATCTTTGTCATAAGAATTTTGCTTTATAACATATTAGAATTGAGGTGAGATTTATATACATACTTGAGAATTATTTATTTTAAAAAATGGAAAAGCTCCACAGTTTCTTTTTAAGACATTAGAAACTATGATTTCCTCCTATGAGTTCATTTCCTGAAGTTCTAACATTCTCAGAAAGAAAAGAGGATATATTTAATTAAAAATATTGTCAGCCCACAGACTGGCCTCTGCTCTGCAGCAGAGCTCCAGTTTCTTCTCCAGGCTCCCGGCCAGCAAGGGATGTTGAGGCAGGGGCACCACTGCCCCCGCCCCAGCTCCAGCTCCCCCAAGCCCAGGACCCTAGCCTCTAGAAACGTAGGCAGGTTTATTTTTTATTTTTTTGCTCTTCTTCTTTCTTTTGTTAATTTCCTACTCCTCCTTGCCCCGCAGACTGGCCTCCACTATGCTGCAGAGCTCCGATTCCTTCTTCAGGCCCATGGCAAAACCATGAGCTGCGTGATTTTTCTTTATTCTCCTTTGCACTTTTTTCTTCTCACTTATATTGTCCTCTCCTCTTCATCCTCCCTGATGCCAGAGAGACTAAACAGGTCTTGAATCACAGTTCTGAAATTCCCTAGTATTGTAAGGTTCCCTGGGATCCTCCCTTTTACTGAACCACTGTGTAAAAGGAGATACTGCTCTTCAGAGACCTGAATAGAATACACCTCAAGGTCACATTGCTAAACACAACAGATGAGAGATATTGGCACACGTCAGTCCATAGCGAAAGGGAAACACACTTGCTCCTAGTCGAAGATACATTCTCCTAAGAGGTATTCCTAAGGGAATACATCTCCTAATGGCTAGAAGTAGAAGAGCCTCAGGTCTGAATAAACCAGGAAATATGTCTCCCTCAAAAGATCACAATTAACTCCCCTCCATCCTTATAAAAAACAGAGGAAGTTACCAATGTCAGAGAAAGAATTTAGAACATTAATGGTGACAAAATTCTATGAGTTGGAACAGAAGAGAGACAACAAACTACAGGAGATTAGGAAGTCCTTTCACGATATGAAAGAAGAAATGGATACTCTGAGAAAGAATCAGATGGAACTATTAGAGATGAAGTCTGTAATGCAGGAACTCAAAAACTCTCTTGGAAGTATTAAAAGTCAATTAGACCATGCTGAAGATCGAATCTCCGATGTACAAGATAAAACTTCTGACCTAAAAATCCCCACCAAAATGATATAGAAAATAACAACAACAACAACAACAAAATGAGGATAATATACAAGAAATACTATATTCCATTAGAGGCCCAGGCATCTGAATAATTAGCATCCCAGAAGGTGAAGAAACTAATAAGGGCATGGAAATGCTATTCCATGAAATCCTGGAAGAACATTTCCCAAGTCTAGAGAGGCACTCAAACATCCAGACCCAAGAAATACAAAGTACCCCAAATAAAATCAACCCAAGAAGATCTTCTCCAAGGCACATCTTAGCCAGACTGGCCAAGACCACAGATAATGACAAGATTCTAAAACTGGCAATAGAGAAATGACAAGTGATTTACAAAGGTCATCTGATCAGGCTAACATTGGACCTCTCAATGGAAACAATGCAAGCAAGAAAAGAATGGGAAGATATATTAAAAGTGTTAAGAGAGAAACAATTTCAACCAAGATTATTATATCCTGCAAGATTATCCTTCATATGGGAAATAAAGATTAAAATATTTTCAGACAAAACCTGAGAGAATTTGCCAACACCACACTAGCTCTTCAAGAAATTCTGAAGAGAGTACTGTTCCAGGAAAACTAAAGAATGAACAGCCAGAAATAAAGGCATAAAAGGCAACCAAGACGATGGTCAACTTAAAGGTAGGGACAAGTCCAGAAATATCAATAATAACATTGAATGTTAGTGGATTAAATTCTCCAATCAAGAGACACAGGCTTGCTGAATGGATAAAAAAAAAAAAAAAAAAAAAAAAAAAAAACCTCTATCTGTTGCCTACAGGAAAGCCACCTCATGGTTAAAGACATACATAGACTAAAAGTGAAGGGTTGGAAAACAGTTTTCCATGCAAATGGGAACAAAAAAAGAACTGGAGTCACAATTCTAATTTCTGAAAAAATAGGCTTTAAAACAAAAACTGTTCGAAGAGACAAAGAAGGGCACTATATTGTAGTGAAAGTATCAATCAATCCAGAAGATATAGCACTTATAAACATCTATGCACCTAAAACAAGAGCACTCAAATACGTGCAGGAAAGACTGTTAGCTCTAAAAGGAGAGATAGACTGCAACACATTAATTGTTGGAGAAGTCAACACCCCACTATCCCCTCTAGACAGATCATCTAAACAAAAAATAGGTAATGAGATAAAGGATCTAAATGATACCATAAATCAAGTGGACTTAACAGACATCTATAGAGCCCACCCCAAACCCACAAGATACACTTTTTTATCACCCCCACAAGCAACACTTTAGAAAATTGGCCACATGATAGGGCACAGGCAAGCATCTACAGATTCAAAGGCATACAAACTATATCCAGCATCTTCTCCAACCATGATGGAATTAGACTTGAATTTAATTTCAAGAGAGAGCCTCAAAGATATTCAAATATAAGGAAACTGAATAACCTACACCTGAATGGCTTCACAACTACTGAAGAAATAAAGACTGAAATCAAAAGATTCATGGAGGACAATGACAATGAGGACATGAGTTTCCTTATGGGTCACCTAACATCGTGCCTCAGAGAATTGGAAAAGCAACAGCAAAAAATCCAAAAAACTCCAGGAAAAAGGAAATAATAATGATACAAGCAGAAATAAATGAAATAGAAAATAAATGAAGTATAGAAAAAATAAATGAAAGTAAAAGCTGGCTCTTTGAAGAGATAAACAAAATAGATACACCTAAAGTGAGACTTATTAAGAAGAAGAGAGAAACAAACCAGGTAAATCAAATCTGCAGTGAAGCAGGTAATGTAACAACAGACATAGCAGAAATACAAAACATCAATAGAGGATACTATGAACAATTATATGCCAAGGAGCAAGAAAATCTGGATGAGATGAACAAATTCCTGGACACATATAATCTACCAATATTGAGCCAAGAAGATGTAGAAAGTCTAAATAGGCCCATAACAAGCCAGGAGATTGAATCAGTAATGAATAACCTCACAACAAAGAAAAGCCCTGGTCCTGATGGCTTTACCTCTGAATTCTATAAAACTTTTAAAGAAGAGTTAACCCCCATACTGCTCAACTTATTCCTAAAGATACCAAAGGGAGAATCTCTCCACAATTCATTCTATGAAGCCTCCATCACCCTTATCCTTAAAACAGACAAGGACAGGACAAGGAAGTAAAACTATAGACCAATAACTCTGACAAATACAGATGCAAAGATACTCAACAAGATACTAGCAAATCGTATCCAACCACTTATAAAAAAGATCATACATCACTATCAGGAAGGCTTTATTCCAGGAATGCTAGGTTTGTTCAACATATGCAATACCATAAATGTAATACACCATATTAATAGCAAGAAAGATCAGAACTATATGATCTCATCAATTGATGCAGAAAATCATTTGATAAGATACAATAACCCTTCATGATCAAGACTCTCAGCAATATCAGCATAGAAGAGTCATTTCTCAACACAATAAAAGCTATCTATGAAAAATTCACAGCAAACATCATCCTGAATGAAGAAAAACTGAAAGCTTTTCCACTAAAAACTGGTACAAGACAAGGATGCCCACTTTCTCCACTCTTTTTCAACATAGTACTGGAAGTCCTCACCAACACAATCAGAAGAGAATAAAATAAAAGGCATTCAAATAGGTAAAGAAGAGTTGAAACTCTATTTGCAGATGACATGATGGCATACATAGAAGACCCAATGGTATCCATGAAAAAATTCCTGGAAGTGATACATGAGTACAGTAAAGTTTCAGGATGCAAATCAACATACAGAAATCTATAGCATTTCTATATATTAACAACAAGCAGACTGAGATAGAACTGAAAAAGTAATTCCATTTACCATTGCCACAAAAAGTTTAAGATACTTAGGAAAATATCTAACTAAAGAAGTTAAAGACCTCCACAAGTGTGGGGACATGTTTAAGAGAGAGAATCTGAGGTGTGGGGACATGCTCTGAGCAAACACCACATGCTCTTTTGGGGTTTGGCAGAACCTTGTGACTTGTCTTTCCTTGACCTTGGCTGCAGACAGAGCAAGGGTGGAAATTGCTAGGGGCGTTCCAACAGACACATCTGATGGACTTCAAGCAACAACTTGGCCCCAATTAGTAAAATCCAATCCCTGCTCTGCATCTGAAAGGTTCTTTAGCCTACTCTGGGTGTGGTGGTGCAAGAAGATCTTTAGCTCCTTCCCCACACCTAACAGCTAGTTCTTTGCATTAGAAAGGAAGATGAGATTTTCTCCTGATGGAATTATCACCAAGGTATACACCTGCCTAGTGTGACTAAGCCCTCATAGATTTGTTAACTGCTTCTTATTGTCTGTAACCTGGCAACCAATGTATGAAGTGTCGTAAACATACATATGTAATGTCTCCTTGTTCTATAAATAAATATGTCCAGTTCATCTGGGTAAACTGGGCGGCACAAGTTGCTTGGGCTACCTAGGCTCAGGCTGCCTGTGTCCGGTTTCTACTCGATCCTTTTGTCTCATTCTTCCCAATTCCCCAGTCCTGGCAAGATGGAGGGCTTTCTCTTTCTCCTCCTCTTTCTCTTCCTCACCAGCAGCCCCCGATCATGATTCAGCAAGACCCAAGCCCTGGGGCGGATGCCGACACACAAGGAAAACTACAAGAAGCTAAAAAAAGAAAGGGAAAATGACAGAAAAAGTGGAAGGACATCCCGTGTTTCTGGATTGGAAGAATTAATATAATCAAAGTGACAATTCTACCCAAATTAATCTATATATTTAATGTCATCCCAAACAAAGTACCAGACATATTCTTCACAGATCTAGAAAAGACAATCATAAAATTTGTCTGGAATGATAAAAGACCTCATATTACCAAAGCAATCCTGCACAAAAAGAGTGGAGTTGGTCACTCCCTGACCCAAAAATATACTATAAAGCTGTGATAATCAAAACAATATGGTACTGGCACAGAAACAGACAGGTGGACCAATGGAACAGAATAGAGTCCCCAGAAATAAATCCCCAAACATTAATCAACTGATTTTTGACAATGGGTACCAGTCAATCCAGTGGGAAAAGGAAAAACTCTTCAAATGGTGCTGGAAAAACAGTATATATACCTGCAGAAATATGAATCTGAACCCCTACCTCTCACCATTGACAAAAATCTACTCAAGGTGGATCAAAGATCTAAACTGAAAACTTCAGACTATAAAACTGCTCCTAGAAAACACTTAGGAAACTCTTGGAAGCATTGGGGTAGGCAAAGACTTCCTATATGTTACCCTCAAAGCACAGTCAATAATCCCTAAAATAGACAAGTGGGAATATATCAGACTAAGAAGTGTTTTTGCATGGCAAAAGACACAGTAGTTATTGTGAACAGACAGCCCTCAGAATGGGAAATTATTTTTGCAAACTAGGCGTCAGATAAGGGGTTGATAACCAGAACACACAAGGAACTCAAGCAGCTGTTCCAAATAAAGATGATCAACCTTATTAAAAGATGGGAGAGGGACCAGCAGTTAGTGTGATGGCTATGTCGCTGGACTCCCACGTAGTCAACCGCGGTTCGAGTCCCGGACCCTGTGGCTCAAACTCATGCTGGGCGCGTGTGCGTGCATGCCCAAAATCCTGAGAGGAGAATGGAGGAGATGGGATTGAGGTGTGGCCATCCCCCCTGGGGGGGTGATTTCTTGCTTTCTGTCTCTCTGTCTCTCTCTGTCTTTCTGGAGAGTGCACGCACCCTGTAGCAAAAACCTCTCCGGGAAAAAAAAAAAAAAAAAAAAAAAAAAAAAAAAAAAAAAGATGGGAGAATGAGTTGGAAAAACAAAAAACAAAAAAAACCCCACAACACTCTCTAAGGATGACATAGGAGTAGCCAAAAGGCAAATGAAAAAATGCTCAACATCCCTCATTTTAAGGGAAATGCAGATCAAAACAACAATGAGATACCACTTAACCCCAGTCAGAATGACTAAGATTAAAAAAACAAAAAATGATAAGTGCTGGTGGGGGTGTGCTGAAAGGGGAACTCTCCTACACTGCTAGTGGGAATGTAAGTTGGTCCAACCACTGTGGAGAAAAACTTGGAGATTCCTCAAAAAATCTACAAATAGAACTTCCATATGATTCAACAATCCCACTTCTTTGTATCTACCCAAAGGACAGAAGAATTCTTAATCGGAAACGTGCTCTCGCACATAGATATTTATTGAAGCATTATTCACAATTACTAAGACATGGAACCAACCCAAATGTCCATGAATAGATGAATGGATTGAAAAACTGTGGCACATATACTCTACTCAGCCATAAAAAACAACAAGATCCTACCTTTGACAGAAAGTGGATGAGTATGGAAGATTTACTGCTGAGTGAAGCAAGCCAGGCTATGAAGGCGAGACATTGTTTGTACCCATTTAATATATACTGAGTGTCCACCCTTAGTGACTGAAACTGAATGACTAAAAATATAGAAACATAGTAAACGGTTATGAATACTAGATATAGGGTGAGAAGAGTGTGGTGAAGGAATAGAGTCTGAGGAAGGACATTGAGGAGAAAAATAGAGAGGCATAGCATTAATAGGATAAAGAAATGGGGTATTATCTGTTGAAGATAACTTTATAGTATTATCAACTGTCCTGGGGAGAGATGCACACAGGTTGGAATATTGACTTTGCAAGCTAAATAATGTGACTGGATTTCTAAAATAACTTGAAATATTTTTTTTTTTTTTTGGAGAGGTTTTTGCTATAGGGAGCGTGCACTCTCCAGACAGACAGAGAGAGACAGAGAGATAGAAAGCGAGAAATCACCCCCCAGGGGGGATGGCCACGCCACAATCCCTTCTCCTCCATTCTCCTCTCGGGATCTTGGGCATGCATGCACACGTGCCCGGAGTGAGTTTAAGCCACCGGGTCCGGGACTCGAACCGTGGTCAACTACATGGGAGTCCAGTGACATAGCCATTACGCTAACTGCTGGTCCCCAACTTGAAATAAAATTAAAAAAAAATGACATACTAGGGTAGCTATCCTAGTAGCCAGTGGACTTATTTAAAGAAGAAAGTAAAACTAAGAGAGGATACACATTTAAAACTTTTAACTTTGAGCAAAGTTAGAGCCAATAGTGTAACTAGAATACAAAAGTAAGACTTCTACCTTTAAGTCTAATGCTTCTGTTGTTAGGAAGTGAGCTATGGATAGCTTTGTCTTTCAAATGTGGCATATGATGTTCAGAGAGGATGTATTTTCATTGATGGCATTATAATAAACACAACTTGATATCCTGAAGACCATCCTATTTTTTTTTTTCTTTTTTTTTTTTTTTTTTTTTTTGGAGAGGTTTTTCGCTATAGGGCGCGTGCGCTCGCCAGACAGACAGAGAGAGACATAGAGACAGAAAGCGAGAAATCACCCCCCCAGGGGGGATGGTCACGCCGCAATCCCTTCTCCTCCATTCTCCTCTCGGGATCTTGGGCACGCACGCACACGCGCCCAGCGTGAGTTGTAAGCCACCGGGTCCGAGATGCGAACCACGGTCGACTACGTGGGAGTCCAGCGACATAGCCATTACGCTAACTGCTGGTTCCAAGACCATCCTATTTTCATATTTATCAGTATACAGTGTAATTCTACTAATTAGCACATAGTACAAAAATAACTGTAGTTGTACACTTAAAATTCCAGAAGATAGCTCCAAGTAACCTTTTAATCCTCTCAATCACCACTTGTCTTTACCTATATAGGACTTCAACCGAATTAGATTACTCACATGATCAATTTCTTCATAAAAAATCAGTCACAG